>UXGD01000036.1:0-139941 GCA_900474315.1 Torymus auratus
TTTCTTTTTTTGAACTTCTTGAGATACCTAATATATTAATGTAATTATGTCTTAAAGTTACGGTGCCACACGTGCCCACCTCTCCCCCTTGCGTCTTTAGTTGCACTGCACGCATTGTCTGACAGTTTGGATTGTTTTCCATTTTTCCCCATTATCAACGCGAAACAACTTTTTTAATTGACGTCTATTCATACAACAAAGTTTCATACTGGCAGATACGTAAGTTAACTGTACGTAGGTATGCCTGCAATGACGCAGGGATATTTATTGAAAATATAACATAGTCTTCATAAATATATATCTGCTCGAACTTTTCAGAATCGGTATTCAATATAAATTCTAAATAAATTCTAAATAAAAGAAAAAAAATTCTAATTTATTATTTTCTTTTCAGATATCGTTATAATGGGCATCCTCGTATAATTCACGCCCGGATGGATATTCGATTTTTCGAGCGACCAGCTAAATATAGCCGTGTCAGCGTCACCATCGCTCTATACCATCACCTCCGCCATCTCAGTATCGATTATTACTCTATTATTCCTGTTTTAAATTAGCCGCGCGGCCGAAGCGCAAGAAAAAGCTCATCATTACCTGGCGGAGCGCAGCAGTCCAATCGCCCGTTCGTAGTCCTTGCAGCGTAGCAGCTTCTGGATCCTTTTCATCGCGTCGGCCCTTTGTGAGTGCACAGATGAAAAAAAAGAAGAGAGAAGAGTGGATTAATGAGACGATTTTGTTCCAACTGATTAAAAATAAATGAGCGGCCTGAGGGAGTATTGAATAATATTAGTGCTGAGAGGGAGAGGTCGAGTCATCAATATTGTAAGAAATTTGTCGCTATGTATGACGAGGGAATAATTGAGGGTTAAGTTAAATATTGAAAAATTGACGTAGTTTTATTAATGGAAAAGACGTGAATTGCGAAGAAGCGTTTTTTTACTGAGGGCTGATATTAATATTCACTTTCGATCAAAATCAAATATTGCTAAAGATGAATTGAAACGATGAAAATTGTATAATTGACTTCTGTCAAAGATCACTCAGCAACTTCTCTGGGTAACAGCACTCATATTAATCAATTTGAAAAATTAGCACACTCTTTTAATATAATATATAGGTTAAAATTTACTTATTAACATGTTTTTATAGAATTAAAGAATAATTCCCAACCAAGACGAGAAAATTCGAAAATTTGACCATAAATAATGACAAAACCACAGATCGCGTAACTCTCCTCATTACATCCGCACACTTCCACGCCCACATACTTCTCTCTCCCTCGGCGAACATACTCAAGAGCCCTTTGGTAACCGCGGAATGTCAGTCGGAAGTATATATGCGGCGAAGGCCCCGCGAGCAATTATCGAGAGTAAACACACACCCACATACATATACACGTCGATAATTTCGTACTCTTTTGCTCGGCCGTCTTCGGCTATTGCTGCACAGACGTGGAAAAGAGGAAAAGAGGATTGTCGAGACACCGCGCACTCGCACGAGAGTGAGAGAGAGAGAGAGAGACTCGAGGGTCGTAGAGTTGTACGGATCGACCAAATTGTATCGTCAGAGTTGGCGCAGCAGTGAGTCAAGAAATATGGACTCGAGAGGTGTTGCAGCGTCAGAGAATGGAGTAGAAATTTTAGCGTGGAGTGAGATGTGGATGATATTTGAGTGTATCGATAGAATGTTCCAAGTTGAATCTTTGTTGAGAAATAGAAGAAAGCATATATGAATGATTTACAGTTAATAAAAAACTCAATTCAAATGAGATTGCATTTTAGAAATAATCAAAATTGTATACGCTTCTTTTTTCGTATTCTATCTTTTTTGAATACGAAATTCTTTACTGAAAGGAAATACTAAATTCATTCTTCTCGATACACGTATCACGACAACCGATAAAACTGTGAAAAAAAAACTGAAAATCTCCAATGCAGCAACTCTCTCAGAACAATCGAGCGCAAGTTACAATATACTCGGCGCGTGAAAACGATACAAAGAGAGCGAGAGGGAGAGAGAGAGCGAGAGTGAGAGAGATGTGGAAAGAGAACAGCGCGAGTAGACAGGGAGAAAATTGAAAAAGTCAAAGCGCTCAGCGTCGGCGCGCCTGCGACACACTCACTTCTGTTCGTCTATGGGAGTGTCGATGGTAGCGTCGAAGGGTATTACTTCCGGTATCGCGTTCTGCTGCATAACGGCCGACACGTCCGGTCCCACCTCGTCCCAGCGTTCCTCCAGACTCTGGGGTGGTCCGGTCGGCGCCGCCGACGGCTGCTGCTGCTTTGTCTCTGCGAACGTGTAAAAAATGTTCCGTGATATATTCACTTTTTTCATGTATTTTTTTTGTGCGGAAGCGAGGCTTTTTACGCCGTGGGATTTCGCGCACGCGTGGTTTGCGTAACGTCGTCGATTAAATTTTAGGATGATGGTGGTGTTACGTTTATGGAAAGCGTGATCAACGCTAATTGGACGTTTACGTTACTATGCTTGGTCCGAGCAGTGAGAAATAGTTTATGAAATTTGCGTTGCAAGGATTAATTTCGTTTTTGCGAAGCGAAGCAGTAAACGTTTGTTTGTACATTGTAATCAAGGTTTTCCTGGTATAAATTTCCGATGCAAAACCAAAACCAAAAAATGTTTATTTTGGGTTAAGCTAGATGAATAAAACTAATAATTTACGTTTTCCGGGTAAATAAAATCGATGTGCACTTTTTATATTATTTAAACAAAAAATAGGTCTTATATCTACATTTTCGAATAGCGGATATTTGTTTAACAATAAATAAATTATATCTGTATAAAAGCTTCAATTTACATTCCAATTTCCTCGCTCAAGTATATGCATAGTTGAAAAGATGTTTTAGTACCAGTTAATATAAAAAGTTTTCCTTGCATTGAAATATAACGACGTAAATAATGTAAAAATAAAGAAATATACAAGTTAAGATAAGGATCAACACAATAACGAGTACTAACTTTTTTTCGACTTCTTGCGTTTCCGCTTCTGCACGACGACGTTGCCCTTCTGCTTGTCGCAAAAGTTCTTCAGCATCTTCAAAAAAATGTGCACAGTCGTGACCAAGTCCACCAAGTAATCCCTGAAATCCGCAAGACAAAGTTTCACATCATCGCAAAGTAGTGGGTGAAAAAAAAACAGCGACATAAATAAAGAATCCACGCAAGAAACCTCGGCGATAAAAGATAAACCATCCCCTGAAACTACGTCACGTATAAATCTATTTATTTATTAGATCCACTCTACTGCGCGTCGAAAACACGCGTACGCCCTTACACGCGGAAACAGGACCTGGAGAGCGAAAGAGAATAAAAGAGTCTGCGCAATGCACAGTAGGAAAAACGCGCGGAAGACACAGAGTAGGAGAGAAAGAGTGAGGACGAAACTTCTCTCTTTCTCCCACACCGCGTGTTTTCGAACGTCGCCGGAAGCTCGCCGGGCGAGAGTTGTTTATTCCGCCGGGCAGGAAGAGAGAGAAGCCGGCGAAGGGGAAAGAGCGCGGCGAAAAAATGCGTGTGCGCACGCGGTCGTGTTGTACATAAGAGTGAGAGAGAAAGAGAGAGAGAGAGAGAGAGAGAGAGAGAGAGAGAGAGAGAGAGGGAGAGAGGAAAAAAGGCAAGAGAACGCGAGTGATCGGGCGCTGGAGAGAAGTTGCCTCTCCAATGTGTTTGCAGTAGATAAAACTTCGAGCAAACAGCCCGTCCGCTCTCTCCATCTCTTTCCCCCTTTGACGAGTCACACGCGCGCGCGAGTCTCAATCGGAATTACGGGGCGAGCCCTTAATCTTCGGATCGCTGAGCTAAATGACGACGAGAGAAGGGTGGAGATGGGTCACCTCGTCATCGTCAGCTCGTTGTAGTTGAGTAGCTGGTGGAATATCGTGTCGCGGTACTCCGGCACGTAGAAGATGTTGCCCATTATCATGCGGGTCGAGTTCTTCACGCCCCCGTCGCTGCTCTTGTCCATTTCGATTAGGGTGAACAATAATTCCTGCGGATATAGTCGTTGGGTTAAGACAAAATTTATAATGCTTATTTATAAAAATGCAACCGCTGTTTTAAAAATATTTTTTACGATAAACGATAAAAAGGTATTATTACCTGATAAGCGTTTACGGCTAGATGTAACCTAGTTGACCAGTACGCCACTTTTTTCTTATCGTTTAGTATCATCTCGTAATGGTGCTCTATTTGCCTTTGAACGAGGTAGAACACTTCAGTGGATATAGTCTCACTAGAATAAAAAGATGAATATCGTTATTATATAAAAATAAATTATAATGTTATAAATTATAATATTATAAAATTAACAAAACAATTTATATTAAAAATAAAATTATTTCGCGTTATGAAACATCATCAGAGAACTTTCTATGTATTAGAAAAACTACAGAATTCACTATACCAATAAACTCGAGCGACTCCCACTCTTCTTTAAACCCATAAAAAAAGAGTAATTCAATAAAGCTAATCCGCGTATAATCCATGAACGACATCCACGCGCAAAAACAAAATCGCTACGATCACGCAATTCCCACCCCCTTCGGAAAACTCTCCTAGCCATTCCCATCTACGAAAGAAAGCTATTTATCTACCTCCCGGGCGATAAAACTCGCCCTCCGGCCAATAAAAGCGTCGCCGATGCGTAAAACGAGTTCGCAAACTATCCCTTCCTTTCCCCTCCCTCTCTCACCACACGAATTTCACGCGGAAGTTGTAATGCCGATTGAAGTTCATGAAGAATCGCAGCGACCAGAGATAGTGACTGGAGTCCATTGCTGCCCCGGCGTCGTTCACGATGCAGGAACGCGCGTACCGCATCACCGGATTGTACGCGCCGTTGAGGAACTCCACGCAGAACTCCTTGAGGAAGAGGCGCACGCTCAACGCTGATATCCGTTCTTCGCCCATGTTCATGATTCCGTTCTTGTTCTTACGCTTCTTAATCTTATGCTGTGGGGAAGGAGAACAATGAATTAATAGAAATAGAGTTTGTTTCCTTTCTTTTAAGGTATGTGGGTGAATCGGGGCCAGCGAGAGGTGCGCTTTTGCGGAATTAAAAGAATTTAACAGCCGTGGTTGCAGGGCAATTTCTGGGTTTATGGGCGGCGCGCGGCCCACGTCTCGGGCATTTAATTCGGCGCGCGAATAAAAGTAAATATGTTGCGCTATTTAAATGAGAGGTCGCGGTTGGGAATTTTATGGTTGGGGAGAGTAATTAAATGTTTGATTTTGGTGGGTGTGGGGAGAATGTTTGATTACTTTATTGTAAGGAGGACGTTTGACGTTGTAATTTTCATTCGATTTTTTTTATATAAAGATTGTGTATGCGCAGCGTGTGCTTTTTGCGCAGTGTATACGGTATTTTGTAATATGCATGCGTTTACAATATAAGTTATATGTTATCGCAGCCACATGGCGCAGTATATCGTAAAAAACATTGTGTAAAAAACGAACGTTTTCATAAATTCTGAATTGAACGAAAAAAATTAGAAACCTTTCTGCTAACATGTTATTTCTCCTTATGAGGGAATTGTGCTGTTAAAAAACTTTATTTAATATTTTTATCATATTAATGCCTTGAAAAAAGTAAACTTGCAATTTCATAGAATATTGGTTAAAATATCGTTTATAATCTAATAACAATATGTACTTTGGTGTATATACGCCTATAACTTATTGGGACTAACAGTTTTTGTTCATTCCACTTTAGCATCGTCCTGTGACTAAATATGTTTTAGCAACTTCTACAATGTCCCATACCACATTGATGCGAACACGAAAAACACATTCAAATCATCTTCCGTGTATTTTGTTGAAGTGAAAAAAATTATTCGATAAAACTAACCGTATTCACCTAAATTCCAACATTTAATAAGGTTTTTCCAGAACTAAAACTATTACTTAAGAAGACATCACCTCCCCTCCCCTCCCCGATAAAAAGAACTACTCAAACTTAAACCAGACCCGCTGCCGAAAACTTTTGCCAAGAATCACATCTTCCTCTCTCTCCCACTCTCTCTCACCCCCTAAAACTCCGATTTGATTTCAATCTCACTTTCCCCGGACTAGTGCGATCCATATAACGCTCTCCTCCACCTACATAGTCCCAAAAAACGAGCAGCGCGAGAACAAAACGTTAATATCCTAGGCACACGAAAACGCGCGTGAAAACTCCGGGCAAAAAAAGGATAGAGAGCGCGAACGGAACAGCACGCCGCGAGGCTGTTTGACCCACTTCCGTTCTCGCGCATAGTATCGGGGGTTGGATGGGAGCGGCCAATATAGCGTAATTAACAGCCGTATATTCGCGCGGCTAATTGAATTTTTCCGAGAAACGGGGTAGAGAAGTGGAAGTATTGTATGGCTATAGTCGAGATGACGAGGTTTTAAGCAGTTTCGCGTATACCTACCTCAATGACGACGATATATACGCGGCTGTTCTTCCGAGCTGGCTAATTTTATAAGGTGGGATGTGATGTGGAATGGGATGGTGATGGTTTTGTTCCACTCTTTGTTTTTGTTTTTAGCGAAGGGAATGCGAACGAGCGGAACGGTTGCGTGGAATTAGGAATTTGAGAGAGAATGACGTCGAGAGCGACTGCGGTGAGGGACAATTTCGCTTTTAGATCGGTTAATTAGCTTTGTGGTTGTAAAGATAATTAACCTCGCAAAGAGCGTTTTTCATTTAATTAACCTCTTTTTTTCGCCTCTTTAATAAAGCAGACTGCTCAGCAGTTAAACTCGATGTTGTTAGAATATTAAACACATTGCAGAGCTTCCATTAAACGTTGTGATTTACTATTTTGATTTAATTATTTGTATAATTGTATAAGCGCATTACTTATTTATATTACACTCAGAAAACGATCCTCCTGCGTCAAAGAGAATCTGCCTATAGCAGGAGGTTTTTCCGCTAAAAATGGCGCCTGAACTATTTCCTCCTGTAAGAGGAGGAATATCCACCCCGCACTATGTTAAATTGTATTTGAATGTAAAAAAGTCTTTAGTTATTTTCTGAATTTATATATTAGTTCTAGGGTCATCGGATATTAAAAAAAACGTGTTCTAAGGTAGTTCTTGTCCAAGAAAACAATCGTTAAATAAGTATTCTATATAATCTATTGTTCAAATATTATATTACAAGTAATAGTAAAATCCAAAAGTACGTTACTTTAAGTAACAGAAAAAATTTCCAAAATATAAATTATGTATATGAAAGCCTAAAAGTTACTAAATAAGGATAAATTTTACAAGAAGTCATGAATTATTTTTGTTTTTCATTCAAAACGCCATTTTGTTTCTGAAACGTTCCTCGATAAATTCACCGTACGAAATTGTCAACAAATTATTTTACACAAAGTTAAAGAATATTGTTTAAAAGAAAAGAAAAACTTAGCAACTAATAGCTCTAACTTTGTGTAAAATGATTTGTTGACAATTTCGTACGGTGAATTTATCGAGGAACGTTTGAGAAACAAAATGGCGTTTTGAATAAAAAACAAAAATAATTCATGACTTTTCGTGATATTTTTCCTTATTTAGTAACTTTTAGGTTTTCATAGTCATAATTTATATTTTGAAATTTTTTTCTGTTACTAGAAGCAACCTACACTTGAATTTTACTATTACTTGTAATATAATATTTGAGCAATAGATTGTATAGAATACTTTTTTAACGATCGTTTTTTGGATAACAACTACCTTAAAGCGTTTTTCAGTCAATTTAATGAAATTTGAAAAATATCATTTCGGGGTCCTAAGGCCCAAAATATGATTCCTCCATGACCGACGCATGATATTCTGACACGGAAACATAAAATTCTTTTCGTGCAGGAGGATTCGCATACTGGTTCGTGAGGACGCGGTTCCTGCCAAAACATTGATTCATTCCCCTGCAGGAGGAATGACTTTTCACGGCAGGAATTTTTTACCAGGAAGAATATCACCTTGATACGCGAGGATCATTTTCCTGAGTGTATTTCAGACTTTTTTCGTACAAGAGTTAAAATAAAGGAAATGTAATTAAAAAATGTTCAAGCTTAACAATTATATTTTTGACTGTACTATAAGCCAATAAAGGAGCCAATTTTTTTTGGATCAACAATTTACATTTTAAATTAAAATTTTAAAACATTAATTATTTTCGGATCGTGCAACTAAAAGAGCTCAAAGGGGCACCGCTAAAAAAAATCATTACGCCTGTAGGTATTTATATGAATAAATTTTTAATCTGGAGGACGTTCCGGAAGTTTTTTTTAATTAATCTACGCAAACGGGACTGGCAGATTTTTCATTTAAAATATAAAAGTGAGAAAAAGCAATACACCGGTATTTTTGTAAAACGAGATCCAAAATTTCAGAGAGCGCTTTTAATTTAGGGGTATGAAATACCAACGTGTTACCGCTCCTGTACAAACGTTGTAAGTCCCTTTTGATCTTTTTTAAATAATTTATAGTACGGTATCTCTTTTTGCAATAAAAAAAAATTCATTTTTAAAAGTTTCAATTTAGTGATGCATACCAGTTTACTTCAAACATATAATAATTAAAAATTCATAATATTATACTATTTATCAGAAATATTTTTAGAAAATGCAAACACTGATCCGTGGATCAACATAAGCCAGACTATTTCAACGATCGACCTTGTGAATGCAAATGCAGATAAGCGTATAATAACTGCGCATTAACGCAGATAACTCATAATTGCGAGCTTTACCTTCGTCACGCTGAAATCCAAATCCTCAATCTTCTGATAAGGCTTGTGGCAGATCATCTCGTTATCCCCAATGGCCTTCATATTCTGCACGACGTACGTACCGCCGAACCTCGAGTGCCTGAAACAACATGACGCAATGCACATTCAGTCTATATACCCACACAAAGGAAAGACTGCGGAAACCTCCCCTCGCATCGCGATATTTAAAATTATCGCCCTTTCGCGCTTTGTCAGTCGACGGATAATTAAGCTTTTAGCGCGGCGAAAATGGTCTCTCTACCATCCCGTTCGCGGAAACGAGTTGCAATAAAATTACTGCGATTAAACGCCGCCGGTGAGGTAAAGAGAGAGAGAGAATGTGTGTGGGTGGGTGAGTGTAACGAGAGACATTCGGATTATTAAAACAAAGAATGCACGCGTTTTTGGCCAAATAAAAAGAGGGAAGAAGAGAGCATTGCGTGCACGCCATTAACGTCGAAAGTGCTGCGCGCGCGCGAATTTCAATTTTGTCGGGAAGTTTTTTACTTCTATTTTTAGAATAGCGGGCAAAACACGGGGAATTTCGCGATATCTTCGATAATTGATTTAGGAATTTAAAAGCTCTCTCCAAGCGATTTAAAGCAATCTTGAAATACTTTTGCTAGCGCGAGGAATGCCATCAAAGTGGCGTTAAAAATTTAGACGCGTTTTTCGCTACTCCCACTCTCTCTCTCTCTCTCTCTCTCTCTCTCTCTCTCTCTCTCTCTCTCTCAACTTGTTTTTAAAAACGGGCTTATATTGGGCTCTGAAAGTTTTTACAGATTCAGAGGAATTCAAAAGAAATATATCACATCCGTTACGCGCTCTTTCGCTCCGGTAAACATTTACGAGCCATAAGGACTCAAGCTACAAAATTAAAACGAACCTTTTACCGATATTTTAAAACTACAATTTGTACGAACGGCCGCCGTAAACAACCCTGCGTATACGTATACATGAATCCCGGGCATAAAACCGCTCGAGCATAAACGCAGAGCGAAAAGAAGAAGAGTCGGTGCAAATTGTCTGCCTTGAGGGGCGACAATAACGAAGACAATGAGGCGGGCATTACGCAAACAATGGCCGCGGAGACTTTTTAACCCACCTGCACACCCACGTCGCGCCGAAATAAAAAGAAAAGAAAGAATCCATCCGCAACCATTAACATTAAAATTCACGTACAAAAAAGCGTCATCGCCGACGTCGACGGCGACGCTACAACAACAGCGGGGAAAAAAAGGGAAGAAGTGAAAAATCGCGCGGGCGCGAGCAAAACGCTCGACCGACTTCCTCCGTAGCGAGTGGATAAAAGCGCCCATTGAGGCAGGTGCAGCGCTCGGCTGTTTTTTACGCGCGAAACTGGGTCATATTCATTACACTTCCGCGCGCCCACCCCTTCTCTCTTTCGACGCTGCATCTTTTCAGCGCACGCTTTTCTGTTGTAGGTCTGTTTACACGCCACGCTGCTAACACTTTAGAGGGAAAATTACTTCTGTCCGCAAGACGAGGAGAGAGTCGAATTGTATAAATCGTCCGGCGTATATAGTAGCTTTTCGACGGCGGTTCGGTTTTGTTTCGCGGTGCTAGTATAGCGGCGGCGGCGGCTTTTAAACGTGCGACCGACGCGGAATTTTTAACGAGGCTGTAAACGCGGCTTTTCTTCCGCGTGTGAAGCGAGAGAGAGAGTCGGTTTGCGGTTAAGGGATTTGCTGCTGCGGGATTTTGATTTTCGTGTGAGAGTTAGAAATGAAGGTAATTGCGCGAAATTTAATTTGGTTGAGAACACAACAGAATATAATTTTTTCATGAAAATAAAAATGAATGAAAAACGTTGAAAAAGCAATATTGTTTGCTTGTCGTTATTGTAAAAAAATATTTTTCAATAATTCAATGAAAAATAGTTTTTAGGCAATTAATTCACCTAGATCCTGCATATTTCTTCATCTTTGCCATTTTCTCAGTCTGCTCCTTTTGTCGCATGAGTAAAAGTTTGGCTTCATCCGCTTGCTTCTCCATGGCACTGCGCTGCATTTCTACTTTTGCCAATCTAGCTGGATTTTGGCCTTGCAGCATGAAGGCAATTATCTAAAGATTACACAAATATTAATTGGTAATTATTTCTAAATAAATACAAGTGTAAGAATTCAGATAATTAAAAGCAAAAATTTACTTCTAATATTTGCATGTGATACTGCTGCTCTTTGCTGGTACTCGCAATGTATACAAGAAGGTCAGCCACTCCAGAAGCATGGATCGCAAATAGTACCTAAAATGAACCATTATTTTATAAGCATTCTACAAAGTAATAATAAAATTAGAATAATTTTAAATTAACTTTGTAATACCTCATCATGTACAGTTGTATCATTATCCGTTCTTTTTTCATAAATACTAGCTGGTACTCTTAAAACATTTCGTGTCAAAATGAGAATTCTTTCTATTAAAATTTCATTTTCTTCACCTCGTTCTGTACTTTCCTATAATTAAGGCATTGTGTTGTTTAGAATGTTATAATTATTCATAAAGTAACTGTTCTATACTTATGTCTTAAACTTACAATTCTCAAAATTTCTTTTAATTTTTCATGTACAATTGCCCAAACAGCATCATTGGCCATAGCACTTTTATATTCTTGTAAATGTGAAAGAATTTGTAGGTAATAACTTCTTGTAATCTTTTCTGTCGGAAGTTCCTCATTATAAACCATCAGTGCTGGGCTTGTTAAATTAATCAATAATCTGGAAAATTAAATTATATTTATAACTCATTTATTTTCATACTAGCTAACTTATTACGTAAAAAATTTAATTTGCTTCTTTAAAAATACCTCAAAAGTACGTTCCATAGTTCATCTTTCTTTGAATGTTCAACAAACATTTTAAGCAAATCTTTTTGTAATATCTTTGTTTGTCCAAGGAAACGACGAACAGAATGAGTATCATCATCTCTCCTGAGATACCTAATAAGATCTTTCAGGGCCTCTATAAAATAATGAAAGAAATTAATATAAAAATAATGTCTAACAAAATAGAAAAAGTAAACGTTTTTGTAAAGATATATCTATAATGAAAAAGTTACCAAGACTGTTCCTATCTAAGTGAACTTTGCTTCCATCATTGTAACCAAGAGCATCACAGGTTGCTGTTAATTCAGCATAAATTGCATCTGATACTTTAATAGTTGAAGCCGTCATTTTTAATTATGATCTCTGTATAAAATACAAAAAATAATCAATTCTAATTCTCAATTCCATTTACTTCATGGAGATGTCAGATATGTTTTTCTTAGCAGAACCCAACCAAAACAACAACAAAATTTGAGAACATTACTTATTCATTATCAAATATTTCAGTTATTAGAAACATAAAATCTTTACATTATTAAAAAAAGCAACCAAAGCGATCAAAAAGACAAGCTGTCATAAAAGACATGCAAGTAACAATAACAAAAACAAAGGAAAAAACATTTCATTCCTACAAGTGTCAGCTCTTACAATAAACCTTACATTCCTAAGAAAATACTCACCAGCTCAACACCCAACGACAACGAACTGTTCATACGATCTAAATGGGTTCCGAGCACGTTATCACTTCATAAACACTTTTTACCACGCACAGCTCACAACAAAAACACTCTACATTGCCGAAAGTGACACCGGAGAAAACAGTAAAGTCGACCATGCTGCCCGACGAGCCGCCGATCGCCCGAAGCGCGGGAGACGACGCGATTGGACCGCTGCCAGACTGCGCGCCACTGCGCGCGAAGATTTGAATTCTTTTAACTGTAATGCCACTGCGAACTTACTGTATTTCAGTGTATTGTGACTTAATATTCTAAGTAAGATGAATTTCTATTATATGTCTAACTAAATTCGTTAAATGCCAATAAATTTCGTTGAATATTTGTAGGTTAAAATAATTTAAACTTTGATGCCAGATTATTAAAATAGTGAAGGCTTATTTGGACTGCACACAATTACACGATGTGTTCACTACAGACGCTGGTAACCTTCTGCCGGATCTCTCGCCCGTTCTTCTTCTCGTACGCCCGCTGGCTCGTGCGGGTGGCCCACGCCGATTTGGTTCTATAATCCGGGAAATTTGTCGGGACGGAGACATAAAAAAAGGGTCGCTTCCCTACTCTGTACTTGGGTCTGTTTCGAGAGTCGAAGAAAGTGTAGACTTCCATGTTTTCAACACATGCTTTCTTAGCGAGGTGAACAAAGCATTCTTTGTTTTATGTGTTTGGGCCCCGCGTACAATCGGCCTTTCTGTCCGAATGTTTACGACAATATTAAAGTCACGCTTAAATAGCTTTTCTGTGAAAATTACGTATAAACTAGAACTATTGTACACAAATTACGTAAAGTAAAAATGACATATATAATATACACAACGAAAAACGATTATAAAATTATAAACCGCAATTTCAACGCAATCAAAACTCCAAGTATAATTAGCCACGAACCAAAGAAACCTTTCACCTCGAATTTCCCAACCGAAATTCTCTTATTCATCGTCAACCCCTCATTCACTTCAACTCCTCCTGAAAAACAAACCCATTCCCCAAACAGCTCCGAGCCTCTCCCCATCACCTCGAATTTCCTCAAAACCGACGGCCGCACAAAGTCAGAAAATGCCTCCCCCTTATACAATAACACTCCACTCCTTCACGAAAGTTCGCCCCGCTAATTAATTAGCGGCTTTGTCCCCCGTCATAAAGCCGTCAGACACGAATCGTCGCGACGTTCTTTTGAAGACGCGCGCGGCGATAAGGCGACAGCGGCACATCAGCGCGCCACGGCTTGAAACGCGTAGATAACGGTCCCGCGGGTATAGGCGCGCGTTGCAAAGAGTTGAAAGGTGGTATTCGGCGGGGGCCGACAGACAGGCCCCCCGGCGAGCTAATCCCCGAATTATGCAGAGAAAAGGGGGAGGAGGGTTTTTCAGTCGGGGCGTCATTTATTCAGGCGCGGAGAGTATAGAGAACGCGCGGCAGGTTTGTGTGTTTGGGAGAGGGGTCCGTGTATAGGAATGTGTATAGGGGTGTATAGATGGCTGGCTGGATGCATTTTTGATGGGTAATTGTGTTTGAATGGTATAACTGGTATAGATATATGTTTGTCGAGGTTCGAGAGGGGTTGTCGGAGCCAATTATGGCTCTATATAAAGAGAATTTTTGATATTAATTTATGTTGTTTTTTCTTTTTTAAGTTGTGGCTAGTTGCAATGATAAAATGAAAGAACGAAAAAACCAATCAGTCGCAAATATTTTGCGAAAATGTTTTTAATTAAAAGGGACTTTATTAAAAGAGATGGCAAAGTTTTTACGCTTTATAACAAAGGGACAAAGAGATGGGAAAAATGGCATTCGTTAAAATCCAGGAAACGACTTTTAATAAAGCTGTGTATTTTTGTTGCGGTAAAAAGTTAATATCGTAACGACCAACAAATACTCGTTTCATAAATGTAATGTACATACGTGTATCATTTCTACGGTTGTAATAACAATTCCATAAATAATACAATTTATTGCCGATACTTAATATTTACATTAACGTTAGGTAATTAAACCATCAAAAGCGGATTAAGTAATACGACAAATAGATAGAGTAAATTTATTGTGACATTTAGTTCATAAACAGAGAACAATGATGATGCAGTTATCCGAATTAAATCCAACCCTATAGGTATATACATATTTATTATACTCTAAAAATCTCGAACAAACACATAAGTATACAATATGTACATAACTTATAAAATATTTTCTCTACAAAACTCGTACAAACTTATATCATATCACTGCCATCATCCAGCGCTCTCCACCTGCAAATCAAACGATAAACCGTGGGTATTACAAACTCATAACACTTCCCTCTCTCTCAAAAACGCGTATATAAAGGTACACCTTTCTTCCCCTCGGAACCGCAAAACTTCTCCAATCCACGGATCGGCGTCGATTCGCGGCGCACCTCCTCACCCGCCATCTGCAAATAATGTCGCTATATACAGCCGGCGGCCGGCGCTTCAATTTGCATAAAATTAGTTTTGCAAGCCCCGTAGGTATACCCACGCGCGATCTGTCCTTAATCATCGGCGCGCGCTTTCTCTCTCTCTCTCTCTCTCTCTCTCTCTCTCGCGTACTCGCAAGCTCGACATCTGTTACACTAATGAACGTCACACTTCCGTCCGCGTAATTGCCTCAGATTTATTCGAGCGCGCGTGCACGCGGCCGTTATTATGGGCTCCGTGAATTGGATTCGTGATTATTCATTAAAGGGGGACGGGGAGAGACAGAGAAAGGTATGTAATGGTAATTCGGAGTTTTCGAGTGGATGGAATCGTTCGGATCGCTCGGGACATTAGGATTTGTATTTATGGGGAGGGTGAGAGAGATGTAGGTGCTGGAATTTGATAGGGTGCGGGGCGCAGAGAGAGGGAGAGTTTGGGAAAATTGATTTGGAAGTTTGAATCGAGCTGAGGGCTTATTTGATCGTGATAAACGCTGAGCTTGGTATAATGTGATTTTTTTTCACGTTATTAATGGAGATCTTTGAATTTATAATATTTTATTTCTCAAACTTCGTCGCTGTGTGAGTAAAATTATATAAATTATTTTTAGTATTTAATATATTATACAGCACAGTCGTAAATTGCGATACCTTTTATAAAAGCTTTCAACTGCGCTCTTTGTCTTTACTCGAGCGATTCAATTCGATACAGTGGAATCGAATTTTTAAAGTTTCACAAGTTATTCAATTTAATATAGACTAGAATGGTGTGAAATATTTTATAGCTTGTAAATTTTTTTATTATTGCTTATATATTCGTCATTATTCTGAGAGGAGATGTAAAAAAAATGCTCGAAACAAGCATATACCCATACACACATCGCTCTTAAACGCTGGATTTCGATGAATATAAAATAAATTTGGATTTATGGCATTCGATAAAATGTTACCTTGTCATGTAAGTTACTTTTACGGCTTGTATTTATTGAATTTTATATTAAACGGATTTTATTGCCCGGAAAATATATTCGTAAAATTTATTTTATAATTTCGTCGGAATGACGAAATCCGTCACACGGTTTCATTGCGTATTTTTTCATGTTTTTCCAAACGAAAGGTAAATCGAGTTGAATTTATTGTATTCCCGTTACATTCATCGCGTCGAAGATCTTCCTCAGTTAATAATACGCGAGATGTAAAAGCAGCAACAAATTTTTTATTCATTTTACATATATTATAAGTATGAAAGCGTACATGTCAACGTCGTCCCTTCGATCATTCACTATAAAATCGTCAAGGGAAACATCGAAGAAAATCTCAACTTTCACTCTCCCGAAAAATTACCCTAAAGACCTACCATCAGTCCACACATACAGACACACACACAGCCCTCCCGGAACTCTTCGAATCTTTTGATTAAATATTACAAAATATGTAAATAGGACGTGTTTGCAACGCGCTGTCGCGGCAGCAGTACAGCAAACTTTTCCCTCATAAGCGCGCTTACGCGAAATTCTCGTCAGTTAAGCGTTAAACAAACTCCCGCGTCGGCTTCTCTCTCTCTCTCTCTCTCTCTCTCTCTCTCTCTCTCTCTCACTTAAGCCTCGCTACAAGCAACCACCACCGCCGCGCCAACTTTTCGGAAGTTCGCGCTCACGAGCGCGTTGGTGGAAAACTTTCCTGTTAGTCTAATCCGTCGCTTTAATGCAACAATGCGCATAAGTGCGAATAACCGGGACGGTACATGCATGCGTATTAATGTGTGTGGGTGTGTGTAAGAGGGAGGCGAGAGGTGTGATGCGAGAGGATGAGGTGGTAAGTGAACCTTTCACGAGAGGGAGGAGAGGACAGTATCAGTCGCATGAGTGAGTTATGTTGTCTGGGGGGAGTGAAGTAGCTGGGTGATTTATGCGCTCGTTGTTTTAGGTGGGATATATATAGGACCTCGTGTGTATACTTGATATCGTTTTAGAATAAATAGAGCTTTGTGAATGGGAGATTTTTTAAACAAAGATAAGAGTACATAATTACGTTGTATAAATAACTTATTTCGAACGGACGTAAAAATGACTTCGTTTTAAAAGATAATGAAAGATTTTCCACACAAAACTTTTATTTAATTAAATTAATTTAAATGTACTTTTTAAACATTTATTAAGCTTGATTATCCTATATTCAAAAATAGTATGAATACTACTGAAAACTAAAAAAAATACTGTTAATAACTTTTAATGGATTACATTCAACGTGAAATTTCATTTCAAACGACGATACAAAATTAATTCGACCATCCGCGTATTTACCGTACAAAAGAAAACACCCACACACATACTGTACACCCCCACACTCATCCATCTCTGCCCTCGGAAAAATGTAAAAACATAATACCTGCAGCACGGACGCAGTTTTTTCGTCCAAAAATTTCAGCTCGCGCGCGGTTATGTATCTTTCTAACGAAGACCCGCGAGGATAAACAGACGAAAAAAAAATGAAATGCCCACGCCGCCCAGTCGGCCCGCAGTCACTCTTTGGCTAAAAGCAAAAACAACGCATACGTATGTATATATGCATACGCGCCATCAGTTTTATTTCGCAGACGAAAAAATACTTCTGCCATCACGCAGCACTGCGGCGGTACGATGCATTAAACGCGCGAGTGCAAAGTGTGCACAATTAAAAAGAATGCCTCGGCAGTCTGCGGCGGCGAGGTCTTTGCGTTAAAATAAGTGAAGTGGAGTGGAAAAATTGCGACGCGAGTGCTGTGATTTTTCGGGTTTAGCTGCCGTTCAGATTGTGTCGATATCCGAGTGGATAAAAAAGCTTCATATTCGAGTGCAAGAATTTTTTTAATACCGAGTGCTATACTAATTTCAATATCTGTATGTATAGACATACCTGTGTGTATTATATTTTCTGTATACAAATTGAAAATTTTTGTCGAAACATTCTACCACAGCGAAGTGTGTTTTATCCTCTCGAATAAAAGCTTTTCCGAGCGTGCAGCGCGCACTTTTTTTTCAACCGCCCGCGCCGCTCTCTCGTGCACACGCACATTTTTCGCGTGCTACCTCTATATTCTCGCATTGTTCGCGACCAACTTTTTCATCGACTCTCTTCGTGTCTCCTCGCGCGAGCGCCCGAAAACTCTCTCAGCTTGCGCGCGCTCCTTGAGCTACTCTCTTTCTGTCTCTCAGCGTGTGTGTGTGTATATGTCGTGAGTGCATTCTTCAGAATCGCGCAAGAATCTCGGCGAGAAAAACATCTAAGCTCCGGAGGTAAAAAGAGATGCACGTGAGATAGAGCAGAGGCTGCTGCGAGGAATATTTTTAGTATATGAATGCGTGTTTTTGTAATTGTTAGTAAGTTTTCCCTTTTAAAACAGCTTTTTTGTGGTTGCGGCTGGGAAGAAAGTTTTTTGTGGAGCAGGAAAGTGGGGTAAAGTGTTTGTGTAAATTGAAACAACTTTTTAGAATAGGGTCAAAGATAAAGTGAAAAGTAATTTTTTTTTGTTTTATCCCATTAATGAACTTTTTTTTTATTATTTTATAAATTTGTATAATATTTTAAATTTTTGAAAATATTTGCAGTACTAGCTGATATTTTGAAACTTACGAAACTAGATTCTTTTTGATTCTAGGAAATCGTAAATGTTACACGACGATGCTTGTAACGAAATATTCGAGTCGACGTTGTATACTAAAGAATATCACCTTTCAAAAATATTAAATTTCCAGCGTACCGCTATCAATACCCATACCCCATCTCCCCTTCTTATCAAACATCCCGAATTCCTTCATAAAAAAACCTTTCCTCTAATATTAAAACCCCCCACCCTTCATCCTACATCACCAAAGAAACATACTCCTTTCCTTCCCCTTCCCAAAAACACCCGCGGGAAAACAAGAAAATCCTAACCCAAAAGACTCGATTGTCGAGCCGGCAAAGGCTCGATCGCACGCTGTGATACGGGGGAAAAAGTTGCGGTGTCCATCCACCAGGAATTTCGAGCTTTATGATACTAAAGTTTCCCCGAGAGCTCGCGTGCGGGCGAGATAGCGGCAGCCGCCTCTGATGAGAGAACGCGAGAGTCGAAACAGGGGAAAAGTTACTACCTATATATATACGGGACGAGAGGAAAGGGGCGCGCGACACGTCGAATTAGCAAAATTAGCGAGTTATGAGTTTTTACTTTTTCGTGTGCGGCTGTGTGTTGGGTTGAAGGATATGCGCTGTAATGTATATTTTGTGAATAACTTTTTGATGGAGGAGTGTCGCGTTGAATATATGAAAATTTATTTATGATTGCAGATAATTCGCGGCGGGTGGAGTATTTCGCTAGCGAGGTAGGTTTGTTAAACATTTCATACGGAAGTATATAATGTTATTATTTTAATAAAGTGAAATTAATTTAGAAATATCGTTATAAGGATTCATCATAATTTACCTAGCGTAAATTAAATTTAAAACCATCCATGGCTTAATAAAAAAAAAAAAAAAAAATTACTAATATTCTCTAGTTTCTCCTCCTTTAATTAACTATAGCAGAGAAGCCTTAAAACTCGCCAAAAAAGGCTGCACAACTCAAAATTTCTCTGAAATTCAGTCCCACCTTGATTATCTCTCCACCCTCTTCTCCCCGCGCCAATACTCCACCCCTTCTTTAATTAGAACAACGACTTAATTGCCTTCGCTGCCAAAAGCTTGCTCGAACTCGCTCGCTTGAGCAAGACAGACACGGAAGCACAGCACCGAACTCGGGCCCCAAGTCCGGTTATTCCACAACTACGCGCTCGCGTCAGGGAACCGGAAGCGAAGCCAGACGGAAGCAGAGAGAGCAAGAGAGAGACAAAGAAAAATACAGCGCGCTTTTTAACCCCTTCTTCGCCCCTGCGGACTGGAAATAATTCTGATATAATATCGCGCGTCAGCTTGGACACTCGCGCGTATTTTCTTCTGTTTAATTTAATCTGGCTGCGCGCTCCGTTTGATTTAATTTGAACTACCCCGCCACTGCCTGATATTACCGCCCGCGCGCGCGTATATATTTTTCTTCCTTCCGCCCGCGCTTTTTCGGTGTTATCGCTCGGCGCATGTCGCCCGTTTTATTTTTGCGAGAGAGAGAGGCAGAAGTGAGTTTATTATTATTAAAGTGTTCGGGCGCGCGATGTCGGGCGATTTGGTGCTGCAGCAGTGTTTTTTTTTTTTTTTGCCGAGAGGGAAAGGGGATGATAAAGTGCGGCGCGCGCGTTGTGCTCCGCGCGCTCAGATTGCAGCGCGCGCTTGTCTTTTTAATTTAGATATACAAGTTATGCTAATTCGCGTGCAATTGTGCGTGGGGCTACTGAGTTTAATTAAATTCTCCCGATGAAAATGCGAATTTGTAAGGGAGGATTGTATTTTTTTTTTTTTTTTTTGTACGCGTTTGTCTTATTTAATTAATTGTGATAAAGATAAACGTGGGGCGTACTTTAACGTAAACGTACGTATGATTTATTACGGAGCTTCATTGTTGTGTTATTAAAATGATTAAGAAAGCGAAATATTAGCGTAATTTTGTTAATTGCGCGTATTTATCTCGTGCGATTGGTGACCTACATTTTAATTATTCTTGATCAAAGATATTCTTGATCCAAAAGGTTCGATGTAATAATGTAAAATATTTACAATGATTTTTTTCGAAGGTTTCGTTGAGCATAAAAGCAAAAATATACTTGTAACTGTCGTATATATATTTCCAACATGTAGACGATACATATATAAATTTTAATTAAATTTAATGTCTCACAAAGCACGCACGAGATACATGTAATTCATTTTAACAATTTAATCACACTCACGGTCATATTTATGTACACAGCAGTAAATTACAAAATAAACATTACTTTAAAACAATAATTGAATTTCGTAATAAACGGCGAATTCCTTTATAACATACTCTATACGCGAGTCTGTAAACATCGGTTTTCGATTTCAATAAATTAAAGCTTTAAAATCGAATACAACACTTATCCCCGAGAAACTATCTACCCATGCACAAAAGAAGAAAAAAAACCACTTACGAACCTTCTTACAACACTTCATCCGGCCGATGATCCGTACCCAATGGATGAATGAAATGCACCTCGCTGAGTATATTAATCAACATGAACGATCCGTACACACTGAACAACAAAAACCCATAGGACCTTCTAGCGACGAAACCCGTGATCGTGAGGTATATGAGAGAGCTGACGAGGGAGGCGAGGAGGAAGGCAAGACAACCGGGTGCCATATCGCTCGTCCGTATGCGCACGCGGAGGTCGTCGTGACGAGTTGCGGCGATGCACCAGGTAAGGCCCAATCCAAGGAGGGTGTTGAACATCGGCCCGCCGAAACATGCAGAGAAACCCATCCGTGGGAAACCCTTGCGAGCTATCGCCACGTTCGAGATAAGATCTGGAAAGTTTGATTCGTTATAGGAGAATAGAGAAAAGGTATGAGGGTATTTTGAGAGGTTTTCGCGAATGGACTATGTCAATGCCGACATTGTCGAAGAAAAATAAAATAGAGAAGAAATTGTAGGATGCTTTTTGGATAGATGAAATAAGTAAATACCTATAAGTGAATAAACTAAGGAAATTAATTCTAGCCACGACTGTTCTGCTCTCGACTCCGAGCAAGACTGAACTGCTCACGGGCTTGCCTCCTTTGTATGGCCCGATTCACGGATTACTTATTTCGTCTAGGGTTCCGAACGACGTCGCCACTCTTATCGCTTTTAAAATATGCAGCTAACCAAAGCAATACCGGGCCAGAATTTTGTTATGCCTGCCGAACTACTTCTTTGCGCCGAAGAAAAGATAAGAGCGCAAACGGCCCTAACGTCAGTTAGTCATCGCCCGTAGTGCGTTCTTTTAAATAAACTTATTTTTAATACCGTTGGATAAAAAGTCTTTCAACTTTAAGCTCTCAACCTAAATTTATAAAAATGTGCTTTCATGCGGTCAGAGTTCCAGAGAAATCTTCTTCTAGGTAAACGCATTTTTATTTCTAGGAAAGTAAATTATACCCTTAAGTCAATATTGAAGGTAATAATGTTATTTTACGCAAAGGAAAATTCAAAGAAAAAAAATAATTAAATGATATTACTTTCTTTATGGCGCAAGCGGGTACGAAACAACGTGCACGACTTAAAATTATCGCAAAAGCGTCAGATTTTACTGGGACGAGAGAAGGTGTTTTCTGGCGCCAAAATAATAGAACCCCACATTTCAGCATTTACTCTAATGAGCTCTAGCTTCTAAAATCACGTAGCTCATTAGATGGATATTTCAATAATATTTCTATAATTAAAACGTAGTACATTGTAGTATATTCTTGTTTTTTAACGTGTTATACATTAATACATTTTTTACCAATTAAAGCATTTAAAATGATCGCTAATTGTTGTCCAATATTTTATCAGTAAAGGTAATTTACTTTAATATCTTCATTAAATCTTTATCCAACATTTAATTTTATATTATACAGAAATATCAGGGTAATTTGATTGTATAAAATTATTCGAAACTAATAAAATAAATTATTTAAAAAATATTTTTATATAATACAGAACATGAAATAATTTATATTATAAAGACAACAAACAAATATAGAATAAAAAATTTTTAGAGCCTAATATAACCGAATCATAAAGATTAACTGCGTATAATTACTAATATAATAGTTATAAGATTGATAATATTCAAATTTTACACCGGTAAAATTACACAAGTCTTTCTAAAAGCCCTTTTAGAATGTAGTTCCCTTCTAGCTTCATATAACGAGAAATTTTGGTCGTAGCGCATCTCATCTTACAGCATTATAACAGAAATTCATTAATTATCTGCACATTCTGAAAATAGAATATTGTTTCCTTCCCTTTGAATTAAAGATTTAACGCCATTGTTTAACCATTCCCTCTTTAACTACCCAGTGAGCTCACGGTTGGTCTAACGCGTATACCATAAAATTTTCATTACCAGTGGTACAAGGCTCTGCATGTATATACCCGAGATCTGACGAGTCATCAGATCGTAACAATACCGCTCACTCCCTGGTAGAAATCTTATAAGCATATTATAGCTATGACGTATGGGTGTGATAATTCTGTAGCGTATTTTATTTAATACATTAGAAATATAACACTTTGCAAAAATGTAAGAGTTGTCCGCACTTTGTACATGAACTTTGAGTTAATAATTTATAAAGGTTTGGCTAAATCTATTAAATTTTCGTAGAGAACACTTTCGTTAATTTATAGCTAACGAATATCGCTCAACAAAACAATTACCTAGTTTTTAGCTAGATCATTGTTAGCAGAGTGGCTTATTTATAGCTAAGAAATCTAGCGAATTTATAACAGCTTAGGCACAAAAAAAGATGGTTAATTTTCTACCAGCGATGATCAGAGCATCGGACGAGAAACTTCGGCAGCCGTATATTTTATACGCGACACATTCATTCAATTCACTTTGTCGTACTCTCACACATAACACCAGTTACCACCGCTATCATTAAATTCCATAATAATACAAAATCAATTCATCATCCTTACACTACGCCCGAAAAAATCGAACAATTCCATTCACCCTACAATTAACATTCACCAACAACAGTGTATTATATACACTCGACCGCACAACAACAGAATTCCCTCAAGCTCTCCCTACCCCGCGAGATCACCTTACTCCCACTCCTGACCGCACCGCGCTAGCGTCATAAAGCGGCTCATCTCCGTGCGCGCGGCCTCAACCTTGAGCCCGCGGAATCCGGTGGCCCGCCTAATTAACACTCCCCCCTCCTCCGGCATACGTGCGGGTGACCGAAAAGTATTTACCGCCGACGCTGTTGCCCCAGGCGAGGAGGGTGATGCCGAGCATAGCATCGGAGATGCCGCTGGCAAAGCCGACGCACTCGAGGACCGCCATCACCTCCTGGGCGACCGCGTAAACGACCAGCATCGCCGTCAGGAATCCGACGAACGCCAGGGCCTGCGATTGATGGTAGAGTCCGTAAAGCGATTGACTTTGTGCGCCTGGTGTTTTTTTAGTGGAGGAGAGGTTTGTGGAGTTTATGAGCGCATGGGAAAGCCCGTGGTTCATTCAATGGCGCATTGTTCTTTTTGGGCTGCGTTACGGCTGTTCTTTGTTAGTGCGTTTGGTGTGTATATACGTGTGAATATGTCGATTGCTTGAACGAATGGTGTTGAAAAATAAATAAATGGAACTTCTTGTTACTTTATACATGTATAAAAATAAATGAATAAATGTAACTTTTTATAATATAATACAGTGGAACTAAATATGGATGTATACATCGTTATGGAAATAGAAGTATTATTATTATATGTAAAATGAGATCACAATAAACCAAATAAACGAGAATTAATGTGAATTTACAAATTTCATTATTATAAGTTAAAAATGAGTTAAAAATAATAACGCATGCTTGTTGCGTCGCGCCGTTTACCTGACAATTTACATCGTAAATATCAAATTTCACAAAAGCGAATATCAAAATATCGCGAATCAAATAACAATTCGGGTACAACTGACTCTCCCAATTACAATTCTACAAATAATGTAATATTCAAAACAAAACAATATTGAAATTCCCAGAAACGCGTTTTAACAATCCGACCTACAAAGCCCGTAACGAACCAATCGGCCCCTTTCATTTGAAATCCGAAACAAATCGAGCGCAATAAAAGAGTTCCAACCATCGAAAAAAAAGTGTGTGTACGATCTCGTATACCACTGCGCGCGTGGAGGTAACGAGATCACGGGGATTCGGGCTTACGTTGTGGAATCTCGGGAGCGCGTCCGTCGTGGTGAGCAGGAAAATCGTGAGGGCGATCGCCGTGGTGCAGCCGAAGCATAAGGCCAGCAGTGGAACTGGACCGATCCACACGTCCCACACTGCCAGAGAATGAAAGAAAAATTTGGATTTATAAAATCGCTGAGTCCACTGCTGCGTCGAAAGGAGGAGGGTTTGATTTTTATTTTCGATGAATTGAGTTTTACGGGGAAGGGAGCGCTTTAATTACACGAGGGAGAAATGATGGTTTTTATGGGGTAGAGAGTGTTTGTTTGGGAGTTTTAGGAAGTTTAATGAGATTGCAGAGTGAGAGGTTGGCGATCGAACGATATATATGGCAGTCGGGGCGGATTTAACTTTGAGCGGTGATTATCGGAGGATCGGAGGATGGGGAAGTATGAGAAAGTAATGAGCTTGATTTATTAGAAATTAATAATAAGCTCGAAAATTGGGCGATAATAAGAAAAAAGTATGCTGTTTGCTATTATGAGTTACGATAGTTGAAGTCCAAAATATAAAACATGCTTTTTTATCAGAATTCAAAATTATTTCTTAAATTATGAAAAATTAATTATTCTTCTACAGAAAAAGTTACAAATCAAAGTACTCAGTAGGTAAGATTAATATCTTATTGACTATTATTTATGGAAGCCAATAATGCGTTTAATAAAACACACATAAATTCAGAAAAAATCTAATTACCTAACATTACAATCACCCTGAAATAAGGATTTATTTATAGTTAATATAGGTATATGTATATGTTAACTGTTAACTTTAAAATAGTTAATTTAGTAGAGATAAGAAAATATTTAACTGAAATATCCAAAGTCTTACTATAAAAATGCGCATAAATAGTTAATATATTTCTTACTAAATATATAAATAAATCCTGGTCTCAGTACATGGCATTCTGATACGAAAATACTTTACAATATGGGAATAATTTATATTTTATAAAAAAATATTTTTATATTAAGATGTCTTTAAATTTGTTATAACCGCTTCGGGATTCCAACTTCAGGCGGAACTCTCGTGGTGAGTAGAGACTGCCGACTTCAATCGAAATTACGAACTACATTGAAGTTTTCGAAGTGCGGTTGAATAGCGAAGACATTTTCTGTCATCACATTCGAAGTAAGTTTCCAGTAATATCTCTTCGTGGTTGGTTTATTTTTATTTTACCGCAAGAAGTAATTTATTCTCTCGTGTCAAAAGTAATCTTAGAAATATTACAAAATTGACCAAAGTTTTGTAACTTCACGTTTCTGTTAGTAAAGTAGGATTATTATGTAAATCGCAAAATTTTCCAATGTACAAATATTTTCTTGAAATTGTTGCAATTTATTTAATTTGTAAAAAGGTACCTTTATAATCATAATTTACGCAAATTTATCCAAAAATTAAAAAACGCAACAGTAAAAAAACATACCTGATTAAAATAAACATAATATAAACTGAAAAAAAGTTATTCATAACCAGCAATTATCTATATCAGTGCTCAGAAAACCTTAAATTACACTAAACAACGAAGAAACGTAAAAATCAACTAACATTCCAGAACGCAGAGCGCCACGAGGGGCGTCAGCCACAGCTGGATACAGTTGAGCAGCTTGGACCAGCCGCGCTTCTCGGCCGTCTCGTTGACCACGGGTACGAAGAGCTGAAGCACGACCATGAACGGCGCGCGCAGTATAAGCAACGCCTTCACCATACCATTCGCCTCGCGCCATTCGTTACCGTTGATGGGATTCACGTCGAACAGGAACTCGCGAAACAGTCCCTTAGGGCGAACGGATGGACTCGGAGAGGTATTGGATTGGGTCTCGGGGAGCGAAGACCCGGATACGCTGCGGGTGTGCTCGGATTCCTGGTGGATGGCTACGTCTGCGGAAAAAGGACGAATGTAGTTTCAGTGTTGAATTTTGTGTTTCGTACAAATAGCATTTTGCCGAGTAAGTATGGATACATAAATTGATCTACATTTTTTTTAATTTTTGTTAGACCGTAAAATGGTGATTTAAGATAGAGTATCTAATACTCTTATATTGTTATTTTGTTCTTCAAGTGTCTATAAATTTATTATAATATTGATTTATTGATTTATTACAATATTGATTTTTAGATTGTACTATTTTATAAATAAACAGAGTATAGTTCCATCATCGAGCCGATGTAAAATTAACGCGTGCTCATTGAAATCGAACACAACCACACTTACCTGTAAAACAATTATTGATCTAACAATCTAGCATTCTAACGTCTTTTGTATCATAATTAAATTTGAATAATTTAAATTCTATAAATACCATTATTTGATTGAGCAAAAATGTAATTTACTTTAAAGTTAATTACATTCTAAACAAGAAAGGTGATACTTAAAAATTAAAATAATCACGATTCAACAATATTGTGTTATTCAAACGAAACTATCAACGCTCTATATTCAAAAAACAAAAGATAATAATCAAAAATACGTCCACTACAGCAAAACGCTTCGTTGTTCCAACAATCATTTACCCTCCGCATGTAACACTCGCATAATCCCCACAACGCTGAAACTTTTCCCCGAACTTGGCGACAAAGTTATCGTTTCCCATTGACCACCCCCATCTAAATAACGCCACCAGCACGACCACCACCACCGGCTCTCGAACTAGGTCAGCCCTCTGACTATTGAAATCCGAAATCCTATATCCCAATAACAAACTAAACCCATCCGTCCCACCCCCTCTGGCAAGATCAACTTGGTTTCACCCCCTTTCCTTCTACCACGAAAAAAAATCATCGCTCGCGAAGGAGGTCAAAGTGCAGTCTCTCACCGAGTTTCGCCTGGACGTCGAAGGCGCGCGAGCGCCTGATGGGCGGCAGGTGGGGCGGCAAGCTCGAGTTCTCGTCTCCGCGGTTCTCCACGAACGCACGCAGCGCGTCGGGGTCCTGCAGCCTCGGCATCCGCTCTGCGAGTGTACAGCGAAAGTGGGTTGGCAGATTGGGAAGAGGTGTTATAGGGGGTAGAAATTAGAATGTGGGAAGGAGATTGGTAAGAAGATTGTAGGAAGAAGAAAGAAAAAAAGATTTTTTGGGGGTTTGGTGGTGGAGATTGGGGATATTTTCGTTTTTTAATAAAATTTCAATAATAATATTAATAATAATTTATAGTGAGATAAAATTTAATGTTTGAATACTTACTATTTCTCCGGTCGCGGTTCGTTTCAACTTTTTGCATAATTACAACGACAACAATGAACATGATGTATACAAATATAATACCTGTTGTAAAATATAAATATTTATACACTGCCGGCTATGATTCAACTTTATCCCATAAAGTATTTAAAAAGATACTGTTCTAAATACAGTCTATGAAACTTACTAAGAGCTTCCCAGAGATGCACGACATCATCCTGCACGACATAACAAATCCAACACACAGCGAGAATATAGAAGGAAGCGTCTCTTATGATGTATTGGGGCTTAAGTTTAAAGGGCTTGACAACGACGACAGAACCCGCGATGATTGCGGTGACAAAAACTCCAGCACCGATCAGCTCGGTGAACATGATAAGCTGCTCGTCTTCGCTCGTTACGATCGACGTGAAGATGTCCGGCGAGCCGTTGCCGAACGCTAGTATCGTGACACCCGCGATGTTCTCCGAGAGACGCATCACGGTTGCGATTATCGAGAGGGAAGGACAGAAACTGGGACAAAAGTTAAATTAATTTGTTATTTGATATTTGTATTTTTATTACTTTGTATGATGATTTGATTACTTTGTGTAACTCGCGGGATTGGTTCATCCAATCAATTTAAAAAAGAATATCAGATTTCAACGAAATTATATCGACTGTTATATTCCGCATTTCGGGTGATTGGAAAAAAAATACGAGAAGGGTACAATCAAAATTTTAAATGAAACATTGCGTCTCTTATAAATAATTATTGTTCCACGTTATATGTGATGAATGCACGACTCATTGAACAAAATTTGTATCAGAAAATATTTGCATTTTTTTAATTAATATGTATTCTTTGAAGCTATTTTAAATTAACAAACCGGAGCACGAATATTGTTGCGAAACGTGTACATTTTTGCTGTATCGAATTTTTTGTGTAAAATTAAAGTAATGCCGATATTTCAAACAGCGTATAAAAGAATTTCATCATAAATTTAAAGTATATAAATAATGGAAACCAGTATTAATTAAAAAACTAAATTACAAATTATCCGCCGTAGTTCCAAGTATGAGAAAAAGGTACAGCAGCCACAAGAAGAGGAGTCCCAGTCCGAGGCCAAACAAAATCGAACTTTCGGTGCCGAAAGTGCAAAAGAGCAAAGTCGGATAGGGAATGAAGGAGCCAACGACGCAGTCTTCCGTCTCTTTGACCCAATCGCATCTCTGCTCAGTGGGAATTTGCCAAACGTACGAACAGTCGTCCTTGAAATGGAAACGTATAGATCAAGGTTTATCCAATGTGCTCTGACCGATATGCTGATTTATGATTATAAAACTCGTTTTAGAATTTGTTGTTGATCTTCGTATTCAACAGGTTAACCGTAACAAAAAAATACGAATTATAGCAAGGAAATAAAAAGATTGCAATTAAAACGATAAAACGCGAACTTAGTACCCTCAAAAACACTCTTCAACAACCACTTCATCTAAAAAAATTCCGTCATTCAATCGAAAACCCTCAATCGAGGCGCTCTCGAACCTCTCCGCGCCTATACCGTTACAAACCCAGCACTCCACTCTATAATTCCAGCCGCATCAAACAAAAAATCCACCACTTTGTGGGCTCTCCGCACTTCAGCGCGCTATTCGATTTCCCGCGATCCGACCCATATTTCCTCCGCACCTCTGTTATAATAAGTACTCACCTCGCGAACCTGGAGCCCGCCGTGCATCGGTGCCAGTCCGGGCCACCTCATCTCTTTTTATTTCCTCCCCCGCTGAAGGATTTTACAGCCTCTTTTAACGGGATCTCTCGCTCGCTCGCTAGCGCGCGCATCGAGAGCTATTGCGGTTATTAAAAATTCTTGCGGGGGAGGCGAAGGTGTCTTGGAGTGCGGTGGAGACAATGCGGAATGCTTAACCTAATTTGTTTACGTACGGTGTATGCGGTATATAGAGCGTTCAATTGTTCTCGAGCATGGAGTGGAATGATATATATAATGCACGATTTGGGGAGATGCGATTTGGAGATTATCGCGGGGATCTGACATTATTTTTTGAAGAAATTGATCGGGGCGAAGACTTTTTAATTTATTTTGCTACTCGGAGGTTTGGAAGAGATTTAAGTTTCGATTGATGTTGAAATATCGGATCTATAATAATAGCGTTCAAAGTAAAAATGGTAATTATTTTCTGTCTGTAACAAGTTCCCGTGGTTGAAGTACGGCGAAGTCAGTGCGTATATAGATTTTGCCTAAAACAACCGAAATTTTAATTAACTTCTGTTATTCCCGAAGTAAAATATTCTGGGAATTTCGCGGTATACGTAAACCTCTAAAAAAACAGCTAAAATAGAACTTCCGACAAAATTCCCTTGAGCTATATATGTATAATACATAAAATAAAGCCATTGACCCTTTTCCCCGCGATAAAGCTCTTAGAAGCACTTAGTCACTCCTGAGAAGACAAGATATTCGACCACTCCTCGCTAGCGCAGGCACCACCTACTCGCAATGCCGTCCATATATAACGAATTCCTCCGATTTACCTTAAAAAACATCGCTAGAGGCCCTTATCCAGCGCCTCCATTATCCCTTCGCTCCCCCCCATCCACTCCCTCATTGTTTTAAGAAGTAACACTGCACTCTCTCTCTCTCTCAGTCACTCTCGCATCCATCCATCCCTTCACTACTACCTACCGGCGGCATTTGCAATGCAAAACCAGAACGAAAGTCGAAAATCCGTAACAAACACACACATATACACATAGCGAGTTTTTCCCTCATCCTCTCCCGAGTTTATTTTGTCCACGGGGCTGCGATGAAATGTATGTATGCACGTACACGTGAATATGCATGCGCGCATGAGAGTGCGAACGAGAGAGAGCAGAGGATGCGCGTAATAAGAGGGGCTCATTAGTCGTGGCGAAGAATCGGGACGCGAGCGCGGGTGAAAGGGAAAAACAGCATCGCGCTCGTGCAGAGGATGAGAAGCGAGTCTCTTGAATATCTTTTTTTTCGCGCGGAAAGTGGCTGCGTGCCACCGTCGCCGGAGTGGATGGGTAATGATACTGTGCCGGATTTTCTTTTCGCAATGGTGCACTGGCGGTGGTGACACAGATTCTGTTGAGGGTTGCTGAAGAGGGGAAGCCAAAAGGGAAGCTGCTTATTTGTGAGGTGGGAGTTTTTGAAAGCCGTGTGGGTGGGTTTGTTGATAAAAGATAGGGATTATTTTTATTTGCATGGCATGGGTGTGGACTTACCTTGTTATTTTAGAATATAAAAGAGTTTTATTTGTATAGATGAAAAAAAGTAATTTTTGAAATGTAAATTAGAGCCTAGAAATACAGAAAGATGTTGAATACTTTGATGTTCGTTTGAATTTTTCTATAAAAAATATCTGTCAGCATAAATTTAACAAAAACAAAAATAAATATGCTTCTTTTCTTTTATATGATTGAAAATATGTAACATAATTTTCTATGATTCATTGATAAACTAAACTTTATTTATGATTAAACAAATGAACAGAACATTTTTTATCAAAAATATTTTTTCGTCATAATCAAATGCCTTCTCATGCAATGAAAAATAAAAGTATATCGTTGAAAAATAGTTTTTGGAGATAAAAAGCAAAGAAATAAGTATCGTTTAACTTCACATGTTAATCATTTATTAACTTATGTATTCACATACAATAGTATTATGCGACGATCAAACATTGTATAAACAAAATTTACAAAATAAAGTATAAGTCTTTACAGCTAAAAGCTACTAGTTTTTAATAGATCACATAGCTTCATACTTTTTCCTCGGCCGACAATCATCCTACAATATATCCCCTTCTCTGTCTCGCGTCTATCTCATTTTTTTTAAATCCTCGAGAATCCTTCGTTACATCCCCCACGTCTGTCTCGCCAAGTGTATTATTTTCTTTTTTGTTTTTGACTACTTTCTCCTTCCTCGCTCGTTTACTTTATGCTCTATTCATTTATCTCTTTAATAATCCGTATGTATAATATATATATATATATATTTTTTTATATATAAATATTATGCCAAATATTAAATAATGTATGTATATATGTATAGCTTTGCTAATTTGTCACCTAATCGTGAGGAGCGGGGAGGTGGGGACTGTGTTATTTACTTTTTTTTCTTTTAATATTTCTCTCGCATTCTCGCACACCGCACACGCACACAACAATACTCTTACTCTCATTCTCTCTTAACTTGCGCGCGCACGCACACAAACTACCCCGTGTATCATACACCGCGTTAGTCGTTAATTATTTCCGTCTCGTTTAAATTTAATCTTGTCGATACTTAGTTTGTAAATAGAAAAATTATCATCTCTTACTATAATTAACCACCGATGCTTCTCCGCCTATTTTCCTCTCGCTCTGCACACTTGTGTGTATGTATGTATGTATGTGTGTGTTCGTGTGTGACGTAAAGATTTGCTCCGTCCGCATCGAAACAATTCCCTCGTACAAAATTTATATACCTGAAAAACCGCGAAATTCGTGCGTCCCATATAAATCATTCGTAAAACTTTCCAAGAATCTCAAATATCTAAAAAGGTTTGTTTATTATTTTCTTTTTTTCGATGTCTCTTTCGCTATAATAATATTTGTCGCTAAACGCCTTTTGTTTTCTCAACAAACGCCGAAAAATACGATGCTTATAATTTCCACAACGCCTACACCCCAACGTGTTTTTGATATTAATTTTTATCATTATTTTTTTGTTTTTAGGAACGAAACGAGCACTCGTTGATACATACGCTTACTTCGAAACACATTCATTGTTTTTTTTCCTTCTATTTTGCGACGTAATGTTAGTTTTTTATTTTTATTTTTATTTTTTTTTTACTTGTTCCCAATGCCAGGAAAATTGTTCATCGATCGGCAAACGCATAATATGTGATTCCACGTAAGTTCAATGCTATCCTGTGTTTTACAAAGCACTCGTACAACTTTCTCGTCTATTTAGCTACGCTCTATCTACTGCGCTCGCGCACACATGCACCACCGTCGCACATTCGCATTAAAAAACACTCGTTTTAAATGTTTACCGTTTAGTACGATTAATGGATGGTATGATGAATGTTGTTTTTTTTCATCTGTTTAGGAATAAAGACATTATGAATTCTATGTACATCTCGCGATCGTTCGAAACCGTCCATCGCGTATATTCTATTAGCCTCGCGGCGTCTTCGCTCAGCCTCCCAATTCTAATATAATATTTCTTATGTATTTTTTTTTTAATTTTATACGACTTTTACGCTCTATCATTTTTTCTTCTTTCTTTTCGTGTTCGTTAAACGCTAAATGTATAGGATTCCTCGTGTGAACTTTTTTGTTTCTCGCGACCTCTTCCTATCGCGCCGCAGCAGGCTCGGACGATGCGGCTTCGCCTATCCTCGCGAGAAAGTCTTGTCCGAAATTTTCGTTAGAGCGCGAAAACGCATCGATGAAAGCCCTCGTTTTGTGTGTAATAAGTATATAAGTATATGTGTGTTAAACGTATGGATTTTCTCTTGTCTTTTTATCTTTCGCGTAAAACTCACTTTTGAAAAAGCGTGTGATCCCATTTAGAAATGCTTAATTACGAGAAGTATACCGTCAACAGAACCGAATTCGCAATTTCCCTCGGTGTGTTTGTCTGTCTCATGCGGGTGTGCTATCTAAAAAGTGTTCTCACTTGGTTTTCTTTTTGTTAAAAAACGCTCGCGCGCGCGAAAAACTCGTCTTTTTTGATTACCGTTACCGTTCTGCTTTGTATATTTTATAAAATCACTGTCATGGAAATACGTACTCTGCAAAATATCTTGTCTACGGTATTGTAGAACGTTTTTTCTTCTTTTTTTTTTAACTATTAGGTATATCCTTTTACATCTCGTAAAATTAACGTCAGAAGTACAAACGCGGTTCTGTTCGTCCACGGCGGGGGGAAAAATATACGTAGACACTTGGTTTTCGTATTTCTATTTTATTCTTTTTGGCTAAGGTACACACACGTACTATAACTCGGCTGTTTTGAAAAAATTATTTTCACCTTTAGTTTATAAAATTTGATTCAGTCCCCCAGCATTTTTTGTCGTATATATTTACTCATGCATGTGGAAAAAGTAAATCAAAATACGCATGTATCGTATTTTTTTGTATTCTCTGCTTTCAATTAAAAAGTTTAATCACATTTAAAATCGATACTTTGATTCTGTTCATTTTAAAAAACAGTTTTTATTAAAAGTTCAGATTCTCGAGTCTGAGTCGACCTTCACCGTCGCTGATATGTGAATAATTCGCGACTCAACGCAAACAAACTACTTGAATGTACAATTCAAAAAAAGGTAAACTAAAACTATCGTTAAAAAAGAACATTTACACTGTAAAGTATAATTCAATTCATTTCTCGTCGCGTTAAAAAATAATCACGCAAATCGCCATGCGTGAACAAAACAAGACCGAAACGCTTGATAAAACATAAATTTACATAGGTTTTTAATTTACATAGACATTTCTCTACTCTCTAAAACTATAAAAAAAGAGGAATCGTTCTGCAAAAAGAACATTGACTTAATCGACGACGAAACAAAAGGGAAAAATTACTCGCTGTGTGGTCTCTGACGGAAATTCATCGGGTATGTTTTACTTTTGATTCGCTTTGATAAAAATTTTACAGTCTACCGTTAATAATTATAATGATAATGATAATAATAATGATAATGGTAATAATAATAACACGCTCGCGGCCTAAAATCTACGACTTATTTACAAGTTTTTATTTTTTTACTCTCGTTTAAGACATAATACTAAGACATCTTCAGAACCCGTTTATCGTTAAGTTGCATTATTTTTCATTTATTTATTCTTTTATACGTAAATAGCGTCGACGGGAGAGTCGATCTGTTTACAAGCCTGCGGAGTGTCGGAAGAAAAAAATCTCTTTCTCGCATCTATATTTTCTCTGCCTACACACACACATTTATTTATATATTTTCCGTAAGCTTTTTATCTTTTTTTTGATACTCGATTTCTCGTTTTATTGTCTATTGTACGTTGATTATGTCAAGCAAAGTAATAACGCGTTACTTCAAGCGTGAAAATGAAAAGCTCATGGCAAAACTAAAGATATCACTGGTCTCTGTTCTTCTCTATTTATCATTAGGTCGTTTTCTTCTGGTAATCGAAGCTGCACTGGTTGTGTTTGTCTTTTGTTATATTACCATTTTTTTTTTTTTTTTTAATAAGCGTGATACATTTTGTCTATATTATAGAAACATTTTACAGTTTGTCGAAGACGCAAGGACAAGTTACTCTTTACAAAAATTTTCGTTTCTCAGTCGCGACTTGTTCCAGCCGATTCAATAAAATCTTCTAAATTTTCACTATACAACATTTCTTTACACACTTTTTTAATTTATTCTTTCCGACTCCAAAAGTAAGGAGCGAATGAGCACCAAAGATTTCCTAATTCTTATTGCGACGAGCGACCGGAAATATTCTATTAATATAACATCGAATAATATATTTATAATCTTTTAAATTTCGATTTTTAGTTTCACTGGGATGTTACTTCTAGTTTCGATGAAAGAATATAGTTGCATTAAACGTTTTTAAATGCACTTTTGATAAAGAATTTGATTGCTTTTAATTTGTATATGCTTAAAAACAAGATGGAGCATAAAAACTCTTTTGATTGAATTTTTGAAAAGGTATTACAGTCTTAGTGTTGATTTCATATATTTTGCAGTACTAAAGATTCATTCATCGAAAATGAAGTAGACGTGATTGCCAAGAACGAAATTATCTGTAAAACACTTATACATTTTCTCGTACATTGATATAGTAATGGACTTTCTACATAAATTTTTCATTAGAATTATTCACGTTATAAAGTACTAACTTTGCAATATAAAATTGATTCACTGTTTAAAGCTTTCACTACCAAGAGCCGGTAATTAATACCTGCTAATTTTTATTAAAGAAAATCAATAAAATAATTAAAACAAATAAAAATTCTATACGCTAAATCGAGATTCATTCGATATAAAACACAAAAAAGTTATAAATCACAAGTACATAATATAATTTCAATAAAATTAATTTTAATATTACATTAAAAACGTAAATGAGACATAAATTTCGAACTTAAAAAAATATCATCAAACTACACAATCGCATTTATAAGTTTCTTAGAATTATTACAAAATTCTATATTTTAACAACATATCATTATACATTAACAAAATGTACGAGAAAGTGTCGGTATGTTGTCGAATAATTTGATTCTCGGCTTGGAAAGACCAGATAATGAGCGAGTAAGCACTTTTTTGGAGATTTCGAAATTATCATTATCAATCACCATTCGTCTTTCTCTCTCCTCATTTTTTCGCTAAAAATTTCGCCTCACTATACACAATTTTTATTCAATAAAGCTCCTCCGCCCTCCCCCTTTTTCCTTATACACGCGACGCGACAGCTATCAGCTCGACTTGTCCGAGTTTCATATACATATATAATTATAATTTAAAAGGAAAAAGTATAATCATCACGATTCGCGCTCTCCTCGCACTCTTTACACACTGACATTTACGCAATTAGGCCTAATTATGTACAGAATTCATGCCTTTGCTTTACCGCCGCTGGCTCTTTTCGCAAAGAGAAGCCATCGACGCGGTTATGTATATATACGAAAAAACGAAGACTCGTGTGTCCAATAGAAGTTAGACGGATGACCCTCTACTACTTTCCGAATAAAAGCATCTTCGAGCGCAAGGAATAAAATAGTTACAAACTAATCGTTTATTATACATTCGAATTAGCGTCAGAATAAATTACTTCACAAGTCGTGTGTAGACATTTTTCACTTTCACAGAAAGTTTTCATCAAATTCATATAATACGCACTGCAAGTAAAATCAAGCGCACGTATACTCCTTGCTCATTCCTTCCCACTTTTGTCATTTTGATTTTCGACAGCAACACTCTTCCCCCAAAACACCCAAACGAACAAGCAAAGAGTACGCCTCGATTTCACTCGCGACATTTCTTTTTACACGTAAACGCAGCCAGGAATAATCGTCATATCAAAGAAAAAAACAAATGAAAAATGCCGCTACTACGAGCGAGTAGCGCGCAGCAGTACAGCAGGTCATCCGTCGGTCGCGCGCGGTACCAGCTCCTCCGCTTCTAGCTGACGGCGTCTCGACGTGGCGGCGCCGTCACGGCGACGAGAGTCACCTGGGGCACCTTGCGCCCGGGTGTCTTCCTCAGGCCGATCGCACGTTGCTGCTGCAGCGGCTGCGCTCCTCGCGGTGGTGCTGGTGCCGGTGCTATCGCCCTCTCCTTCGGCTTGGTCTTACCGCTGTCGGGTCGAGGTGGAGGCAAAGCCGTTACCGTCGGTTGCCGATGCTGTTGCTGCTGTTTGGGCTTCGGTTTGCTGTCCAGCTCGGCCATCGCCTCCTGGATCGCGTTCTCCAGCTGCGTATTCAATTTACGACTTCTAGAAGGACAGGATTAGTCATTCAGACGGTATTCCATATGCGACTAAATGCGTGCGATGGATTTTTTTTTATTTTTAGATGTATTATTTATTTTTTGACTTGGTGAGTTTTGGGATGAGAAATTAATGGGTTAATATAAATAAATAAATAAATTGGTAAATTAATAAATGATAAAAAACGTAAATCAATATATGTAAAGCAAAATTAAAAACAAATAAAAATAAATTCGCCACTTATGTAAATGATCTTGATTTCTAATAAAATAATGACGATTACAGTAGTTTGTTTTTTTTATAACGAATATTAGAAATATTTGCAATCTCGTATGGAAAAATAAATATAAAAAAACAACAAAAATCTATAGTTATAAATTTGAAATCTTATAAGATTTTTAAAAAAATCACAAAGACCGTTTCAAAATATTTGAAATATAATTTTTAGTAGATATTTGTCTAGCTATATTTTGTCAATAATTAGAAGAAAAAGAGAAGAAAAATTTAATCAAGAAAAAGATAATTCAAAGGTGAAAGTAGTATAGTATGTGGTACACAGAAAATAAAACGTTGCATATATAAGTGAGTAAGAAAAATTGATCTTTAACCTTATTGACCAGTGTAAAGTGTTTTACCCAAAAAGAAAGTGTTCAAAAACATCAATTATAGTACCACAAGTAAGAAAATATTTCAACACATATTTTTACATTAGATTCTATTGCTACTATCATGCAGACATTGAGATATCCATAGTATTTAAGTATAAAGAGTTTTAAATAATATCTGTTTCAGAAGTGAAACGTTTCAGCAGTAATTGGCTGTTGGTTTGCTAATCTTACGCTATAAAAATTCGTATCCTTAGTAATTATTAAATGTAGCTACTTTTCCTCCTTAAATATTAACCGTACATCTTATTTAAGTCAGTACTCAAACAGTATATAATACGCCTTAAATTTGTTTCCATATTATTTAACATTATCCTTTCTAAACATTTTAATTTACACGCCATTTTAGTTTAAAGAGTACATTCGGGATCATATACGTATGCAGGTTAGAAAAAATAATATTTTAAAATATAACTTAAAATTAAAATAATACAAAAAATAAAATTTTTAAATAAATAAAAAAATAATATGATAATTCGCAATTGTAGACAATGCAATACAATAATGTAAAATATTGTTTGTCAAATTAATTAATGGTATTTTAGTAAAACGAATTCTAACATACAAAACAATATGCAGAAATATCGAAATGAATTATAAATAAGAGGGTTAATGACTTGTTATTTTTATTCTAACAACAGAGTAGAGAAGAATACTTAATCCATTTCAAACGACAAGAGTAATCCCAGAACAAACGACAAGTAGAAGAAAAATCATTCAATTTCCCAAAGAATATAAGAAAACTGAAACTTCTCGACGAAAAGAAGCGTATTCTTCCCTACCACAACTGGAATACCATGAAAAAAAATAACGATGTGATGAATCCTCTCACTCACTTCCGGAACTTCTTTCGTGCGCGATGGTGCGCCTCGAGGCCTTCTGACAGGGACTTAAGGCTCTTGACTGCGACCTGGCTGAGGCCTGCCTCGCGTTGGGCCCCGTACCACCTGATCCAGACGGTTGTTGCGGCTGCGGCTGCTCCACCGCTACCAGCTCCAGCATTGGCGACGTTGGCGTTGGGCTGCTGCTGTCTTCGCGGTCCGATCGCCTCGACTTTGCCGGGCCAGGCGGCGCTGCCTCGGGCTGCTCCCCACACGACTTCCCCGACCGCAAACACGCGCGCTTCTTTCGTGCCGGCCGGATCATCCTGAGGCTCTGTGTACGCAATTTCTGCTGTTGTGGTGGTGGTTTGTCGTTTTGGTAAAATCATCGATTTTGATGTTTCTTTTTTATTTTTAGGGTGGTGGTGATGGTTATAATTGTTATAGGGGGTGATAGTTTTGTGAGGTGCTGTGAGATTATATTATAGATACGCGTGGCGGTCTATTTAGGGGTGAGTTTGCGGAGTTTTTGTAGTAGCGTGGCAGGTTGAGAGTAGGTTTGGAAAATCGATTGGATTTGAAGGTTTTATGCTTTTTTATTTATTTATTTTATGAGGTAGATCCAATTAATGCCAATGCTTATTGTTGTATAAAATTAATTTTTGATAAATCTCTATATAATAAAAATAAAATAATCTAATATTCTTTTATTTTAGAATTACAAATTTTTGAAATACATATTTATTTTTGATTACCAATAGAAATCGATTTTTCAAAAGTACTGTAAGTTTATGATTTGTGCAGTGAATTTTTCTACCTGTGAAGTTTTTTTATACGGGTTTCAAACTCTAGCTTGGTGCATGTACATTAATTTAGTTGAATATAATATCAAACGTTCACCGGTAGAAAAATACGAGTATTGTTTAATGTTTGAGTTAAATATTGTTGAAGTATTTAATACTCGTTTCAGCGTTTGCTTAGCAACCTGATGAATTTTTAGCGTGATACATTTAAAAAAAACCTTTTGATGAAACGATGCACTTATTCATGATCAGATTAGCATCCCTCGTCAAAGCTACCCCACAATGAGATCACTGTCGCCTGAGTGCTTTAACCATGCAACTCATGGATGAATGCTTGATGATCCATACAACTTGATGATAGTTATACATGTGCGACCCACAAATTAATAAAACAATGATTTCGACAACAACCAAACGAGTTATGAATTCTTAGCAAATAAACCAATCAAGTTAGATCGCATACGCAGAGGAAAACATTGTCACGGCATCATATCGTTTCACAACAACGTCTTGAGTATTTTCCTCCGAGTATTAAAGGTAAGTCATGATATGGTAATTCATCTTCTTCGACGAAGTTAATGAGTGCAATTCCACATTTCCAGGTGACTGAGAGGATTATATATGCTCATGAAGTTAGACGATTTTCATGATGATAAAGGGGGAATTACGTGCTGCAATGTGAGTACTGTGACGGAACTTTATTAACAAACCTGACAGCCAATTAGTCTTATTTAGGAAGGCGTTTAATGAAAGCCAATGTACCTACCTTAAGAAATTCAAATACGTGCATATCCTTTATTCGGGTGCACGAAATTTCATGATTATTCTTGCGTTAATTAATTGTGATTTTTGTTTTTTAATATTTGTGACCTATGCCACTGCTAATTGTGTTACACATATAGATAAAACGCATCAAGTAATTTAGTAGTTGTTTAAAAAGAAAAACGAAAATCAGGTTTGTTATTTTCGAAAAAGTAAGTTTTTTACATGCACATAACTCACTACCATCGAAAAGCTCACAGTTGATATGAAGAGAAGAGAAAATGTTAGATGTGGAAAGTGTATGATTTGAAGACTGAAACTAATAAGCAAGCGACGAAAGAGTTTTGAATGTTTCCCGAAGCTAATAAAGCAGAAGTGCAATAATGACAGCAAGGACGATCTTTTTCCTCCAAAATTAATCAGTACACTTGATACTTGTTTTAATAATATTATAAATACTCGAAATGTCTGTATCTTTGGCGATTTTCTGCTTTACCACCATTTGTTACGATACTATTCTAGACTACGAATGCTGATAAAGCAGAAATCGTACCTAATACTTAGCTAAAGAGGATAAACAGAAAAAATAATAAAATAAAAAATAAATTAATCAGGTTTCTACTTTACTTTCATTTCTAGATACGTAAATTTATTAATTACACAAAATTAGTTTAACAAACTCAAAACAACACTCAAGAAAAAAACAATGTAAGTAATGTTCAAGTACAATTGATTAGTTTTGAAGGAAAAATAATACGACCGATGAAACGCTTATCTGTAATGTACGATACGAATACTGACCATCCTGGTCTTCATGCAGAGTGGAATGCATTGCGTGGATGGAGTCCAGCTTTCGCTTGATTCCCCTGCCCTCGCACCGCACTGTGCTCACGGCACCGTCGGCCTGCTTCGCAAAGATCTGTCAAATACGAACTCGATCAAACTCAACACAAGGCAACACAAGCTAAATCACACTCTGTCATGCTTTCGTCAATTTTGTAATTCAAATTGCATTTTCAAGTCTATACACTCGAAAACTCTGTTTTTACTTCTATTGCACACAAGAAGAGATAGAGATTCATCTATTTCTGTTTTCTCAAAGTATTTACGTTTCTCAAACTCGACTCGTTACTCAGAATTGTTTTGTTCATGCAAGTCAAATATAGATTTACGGGAAGACAGATTCAAACCGTAAATAACAGTATGAAAATTTTAAAGCATGCTCGGTAGCAAGGAATCCAATAGATATTGTAAGATATCAAGTGAATTTTGAAAAAGTCAAGAAGAGCTAGATTTTATTATCTGATCGATTAGTTTTATTGTTTTTTTTTCTCATATAACTGACGAATTCGAGACACGCTTTCGAATTTAATTATTACATGTACAAATTACATTATTGCCAATTGAATGCCAATAATATTGGTTTACGTTAAAATGTATTATGTATTAAACAATAGTAATACTAATATGGTTATCGCAATTACCTTCATAAGATTATTAGTTACCATAAATACAAGCTAATTACAAAATTAATCACTACATAGAGACTTCGGTGAGTTTCTAAACTAATCTTAATATCATTTCAAGAAAGTTCCGAAAGTACTTTCAGTTTATAGTTAAAATGCCACTTTGTATAGCTCTATACAGTAAAGTATTGTAAACAAATGTACAATTTGAAAAATAGCCCTTGAGAGCGATAAATTTATCAATTACAATTCTTAAACACTAAGATAAATAATAATATAACAGTTAAAATCGCTAAGCGTTCTAGTTATCACTGGATTCTACTTAACTCTCTGAAGTCTCTCAGATGCCGAGCTTCGAGAAGTCAAGAGAGCACTCATACCCTGGATTGAAAATTTAATTAAAAGTACAAGACATGAATATTTGAAATCTGTCAATGTGAGCTTGACATTCGTTTAATTGCGATTGGTGTAATTTCAAAGAATAACAGCAAGTCAATAATCATAAATCAATAAATAAAAATTCATCAAATCTCTCGGTATTTTGATTTCGTCTTATAAAATGCGTGAATGTGGAGGTTTGATTGTAACGCAATCAACATTATTTTAGTTTTTAAACTAACGATTTTTTCATATTAAATACAACGTATAGAACTATTCAACAATCAATAAAAATTTCTCAAGCATTAATTAACCAATCGCATCAATTTACAACAAAATTCGAAAAAAAAAAAAATATTTTTATAATCTTGAGTTGAAATGTAATAAACAGACATTGTTTAATATCAATGTGTACAAAAAAAGACAAATACTTCGCAATAAATAATTTTAAACTTATACATTAATTTAGACGTTCTTTTTTAAATAATCCTAAAATTCAATATTTTTTATTTCAAATAGGAACCGATAGCAAATGAATAACGTCTGCTTGTCACGTAAGTTTCAATGATTAACGAAATTACGTTCAACTCAATTTTCGCACCAGATTTCACAAGTCCTCGTCCTCCTCATCGGAGGACTCGGTGCTCTCTTCCTCGAGCTCGGCGTCACCTTCAACATAATTCACATCGTCGCCATTATAAACGTACGGACTAAAGTAAGCCTGTTGCTGTATCTGCAACTTTTCCGAAGCCTGATAATTAATAACAGCGAGCGACTGCTGCTGCTGCTGCTGCTCCATGCCCTCGTCCGTTTCAATGTTATACAGATGCGGATATAATCCGGGCGCAGTAACGCCAACACTGTAAAACTTTTGCACGTCCTCGGGCACGGTAGCAGTAGCCGCTGCAAGCTGCTCTTCCTCGTAAATGTTAGACACGCAATTATCCTCGCTATTACTATCGACAAGCACGGTTTGTTGCTGTTGCTCATGAATATGATAGGATGATGACTCTGAGAATGATTGCTGCTGCTGCTGCTGCGACGGCAGCAGCTCCCTAACTACGTCTTTGTTAATGAGACAATCGCCGTCGCCGCTCAACTCCTCGCTAATGCACTCCGTGATAACGAGTGTGTCTGAATTAATTGAATGATTGGGTGATGATGGTATGATGGTGTCCATGGGCTCATGAGTGTTATCAAGGTGTGTTGTATCGGCCAACTGATGATGATTTGGTTGTAGTTGGGTGGTGATTTCTGTAAGGGTTAGTTCGCTGGTGGCACCAGCGCAGGCGGCCTGTTCTAAGCTACCAACCTGGATGCCGCTCGTCACCGTCGACGACTCGACGAACGTCGTCGTCTTCGTCTGTGCCAACGGTTGCGGCTGCTGCGTTTGCTGCTGCGGCTGTGGCGTCGTCGCCTGCTGGGGTTGTTGAAGCTGTTGGCCGGGTGTTTGTCCGCCCAGCGGTGCTTCTTTCGTGCTGCCAGGATTCGTGGTGGGCTGAACGTTCCCCTGCCACTCATCCGAGGCGAGCGGAGCGTCACCGCCGGAATCGGGCTCGCTGCTTGATACGCAGTGGACCATCGGCTGCAGAAAGACAATGGGTATTAAGTAAATTAAATTGTTATTAATTAATGTTTGTCATGAATTAAATTTCGTTATTCTAATTGTTGACTTCATAAAATTGATGGTAGAATAAACTGCATCTTCATGAGTAGAAAGGCCATAAATATTTTTTTTAATTAGAGATAGCAATTGTGTAAATACTAATAGTTAAAAATTCTACCGTCGATGAAGATTGTTGCCTCGTATTCGCCGGTGGTGGAGGTGAAGCTGCTCCGTGCGTTGTCGTGTCGACTGCAGGACTATTGGACCTTTGGCTATTTCCGGGGCTATGTGTAGTTGTGTCAGGTGGCGACCCTTGCCTCATCATTGCAGATTGTGCTGCGTTTGCCTGATTTTGGGCAGTTTGCGTAGACACCGAATGCCTCGCCATAAGAGCTGCTGCAGCCGCTGCCGCTGCGTCTGCATTAGGCGACTGCTGCTGCTGTTGTTGTGGTTGTTGGGGTTGCTGCTGTTGCGTCTTTTCTACAATCGTCGTTGTGCCACTGGTAATGATGAATTGTTGTTGCTGCGGTTGTTGATTATGTGGATTTTGCGTTTGTTGCTGTGATGGCTGAGGCTGTTGTTGCTGCTGCTGTTGTTGTTGTTGTTGTTGCTGCTGTGCCTGTTGTTGCGCCTGTTGTTGTTGCAGCTGCTGTTGTTGTTGTTGTTGCTGCCGCTGCTCAACACTTTGGTCGGTGGATGGCGAATTGCTTTTCGGCGAAGACGGTCCTTTTCCCTGCTGAAAATTCAAGTGAAAATTAGTTTCTCGTGAAGTAAAGAGTTTGTAATAATTCGTGAAAGAAAAGTTGAAAGAACATAATTTATAGAATAAGAGAATCAATAATTGAAATGTATTTATATTGTAGACTAAAACTGAATATAAAAATAATTTATTATTACCGTGACCATGCCAGCACTGAGTATGTATGACTGATTTTGGTCGATATTCATTGCTGGGTGTTCGATGCTCGCGGGAGCATTTGCAGCGGCTGCTTGAAATCCTGGAATCTGATTGTTCGACACCATTGTCGTCTGTTGCTGCACTATCGTTGTGTTCTGCTGGACAAACGTTGTGTTTTGCTGATTTTGCGCTGATGAAACTGCAGCAATATTCTGAGCCGTTGCACAAGGTACCATTAACGTCTGGCCGTTCATCTGTATGAACTCTTGTTGCCCTTGAATGTTAGGTTGTCGCACCTGCTTAAATTATTTTTCTTTAGATAATCGTGTCAAAGATAAGGCGAGGCAAAAATAATGCAACAAGAAAAAGTATCTGAATCAACAGTTTTTTTATTCAAATCTGTAAGATACAAAACGATCGAGATTAAATTAGCCGTAAGTGCGTGTCTCTTTAGCTCAGCTAATAGTCACGTACATAGAATTATTAAAAACGGTAGTTATACTGTACAAATGCCTCCATAATATTTTCGAATGGAAGTAGAGCGAGTCAAATAAAATATTACATAAAATAAATAAATGACTAGACCGATTTTAAAAAAGCTACCTGTGTTGTATTAAAGGTCACTTGCTGATTCGGACTGACGTTCGCGACAATAGGATTCAACTGATTGCCGAAGGACGTCGTGCCGTTAACGAGGAACTGTCCACTATTCGGTGATATGAACTGAGCGCCCGGATTGTGCTGCGCCTGGATGATTTTACCACCAGTAGCCTGAGGCGCCCTTATCACCATACCCGCTGGACCCGCCGCCAGAATGCTCTGACCCGTCCCGAAGATATTGCTGTGATTCTGCACCGGCGTCAGAACGTTCTGACCGTTGACGTTCTGCAGTTGCAACTGCATGCCCATATTACCTATAGCAAAGATCAACTTGATTACCTTCTAAATTAAAGTATTGATTGTCAGAAAATCAAAATATCTAAAACATACCCGTATCTTGCAGAAGCGTCGCCGTGCCATCCGCAGACATAACCATACTGCCCAGTCCCGGTACGATGAACTGCTGAATGGTCGGGAAGTTCTGCACCATACCCGTCGTACCATTCAGCAGATTAACCGGCTGCAGCAAATTGATCTGCTGCGCAGGTTGCGCATTCGTGATGATCTGGTGGTGTTGCGTATTGAAGTGCTGGGCCTGATGCGGCTGTCCGTTCATGACGAGCTGGGCGGGCGCACCACCCTTGCCCGGCACGATCGTCAAAGCTTGCAGCATCGTCGGACCACCGATGCTCTGCGTCTGGAAGTTCTGGTGCGCGAAGTTCGATTGCGACTGCATGAGCATGCCTGTGTTTTGTTGAGAAGAAGCTGCAGCAGCGATGTGCAGCATGGAGGCGACCGTCTGCGTGTTACTCTTCCGCTTCTTGTACACCTTCTTTTTGGCGATCGTCGGTTCTGGTGGTAGTCCACTTTGTTGTCGATTTACCTATAAATTAGAGATAAACATTAGTTATTTGCTGTGATATTTTTTATTTTATGAGTTTTGCGTTCAAGTTAACTAGTATGTATTTACCATGTTCTGATTGGCAACAGCGGCGGCAACGTTCCTGGCAACCTCCTGTTGGTGATGCTGATGATTCGAGGCATCGATTATACTTTGAGCGTTCTGCAGCACGTTTCCGGCGACTGTAATATGCGGTATCTGAACGTTCTGGCCGATGCTGTCCATTGTCATCATTCCCGGCTGAATGATCACAGGTGTCTGTATCGTATTTACAAGCATCGTGGGCTGGCCTATCACCTGCTGGGCTACGCCAACAGCAGGAATAACCTGACTGACAGCGCCGGTGACATTCGTGACCATCGGAGAAACCGATAACGGGGGCATGGAGTTGATCTTAGGAGGTGGTGGAGCCATGACACCGCCTGTGCTCGCCATTATTAACTGACCATTGCTCGATACGAGAATATGACCAGGCGGTAGGCCTTGACCTTGTGCCTGCTTCAGAATGCCGCTTGAAGTAAGGACATTGTGCACCTAGATTCGAATCAAAAACATTCATGTTTTTGTATCATTTTAGAAGAAATTATTAAGAATGTAGAAAAATTTGCTATCAGGAGTGCTAAAGTAAAAAGAATTAAAATAAGTGTATTTATTATTTATAAACCAACCTGAACGTTTGCTTGTTGCTGCTGTTGGTGATGGTGGTGATGGTGCTGCGCCGCATGCTGATTGTTATTCGTGGCATTGCTAACCTGTGGTACTTGTATGCTACTCACAACGCTTTGCACCATTTCGAGCGGCGACTTTGAAACGTTCACGCTCGTTAGCGTTTGTTGTTGCTGCTGTTGCTGTTGCAGCTGTTGTTGTTGCTGCTGCAGCTGTTGCTGCTGCTGCTGCAGCTGTTGTTGCTGCTGCTGTAGTTGTTGTTGCTGCTGTTGCGTTATTATCAGAGGATTCTGACTTTGCATAACCGGGGATACGGTCATCGGTATCGTCGCGGCAGTTGCGTTGACAGCCACGGACGAAGGAGGAACTATGTTGACCATCGGCCCTTGGGCCTGCTGTTGCTGCTGTTGCTGTTGTTGTTGCTGCTGCTGCTGCTGCTGCTTGGTAAGAATACTCGGTATTATTGAATTGGTTACGCCAGCGGGTGCATTCACCGAAACCGTCGCCGTGTTAGCTCGGCCGGCTAATACCGAGGTAATGGTGTTGCTGCTGACCGTGTGACCGCTCGCCATCGTTGTTATGATCGAGGACCCATTTCCACCGTTGTTACACCTGACACCGTTCATCGTAAGCTGCTGCTGATGTTGTTGCTGCTGTTGCTGCTGTTGCTGCTGCTGCTGCTGCTGTTGCTGCTGTTGTTGCTGCTGCTGCTGCTGTTGCTGCTGCTGGAGGGTGTCCACCAGCTTCTTGGCCGTCGTCGTCTGGCCGTCGGCGGTGATGATGAGATCGTTCGACGCGCATGACGTGGTGACGGAGGGCGTTCCCGAGCGTTGCTCCGTCACGTTAGTCTGCTGGACGGCCATATGAGGCGTCGCAGGCTGCGAGTACGCATGTGGCGTCGACGGCTGCGAGGATATGAGGCTCTGTGGCGTTGCCGGCTGTGAGATATTAGACGCCGAGGATGAGATCGGCGTGTCCGAGTGGGCCGGACTGTTCGTGCCGATCGGCGAGCCGTGCGAGGTACTGACTGTGCCACCCTGGATGGGCCGCGAGTCGAGCTGCTGCTGCTGCTGGGCTTGTTGGACCTGGCACGAGTTCTGCTGCTGCTGCATGCACTTCTCACCGAATGTGGAAGAGATCGCCGGGTCGCCCGGCGTGTCCGAGTGCAGGGAGTACTGATGCCTGTGCATCTGTTTAGGATAAACGTTAAATTAGAGAATATTAGTAGTTATTTAAACTACACGTAGAACACTATGATTTTTTATATGAAGCAAAATTTATACTATAGTATAATTGAAACGTATATTGAGAAAAGGTATACTTTTTTTTGAAAATATACCTCATCATATGTTCGTTCCCGTCTAAATACTAAGAATTCATCCATATTCTCTTCCGAACTTATTTAATTAAAAATAATATAATATATAACTATAACTATGAAATGAAACTATGGTCGATAATTAATAGGTAATCGATAATTTATTAAAGAAAATGAATAAGGTTAAAAATTAGAACAATTTATCACATTGTCTATGTTACTGTAAGTGTTTACTATTCGATGTTTCCATAGTGAACGTAATCTATTCGAAAACTTATATTGTCTCTATCGGTGATACAAGCAAGTATAAGAAAAGTTATCGATAGGTAAGATATCGATACTACAAAAGCGCGCAATATTTAAATTTAGAATATACTAATAAAATGTTTGAAATTATTAATACACTTACCTCAGTTCGTTGTTTGTAGGAATCTTGCGTCGAGGTCGAGGAAGACAGAGACTGCGTGTCGGCGCTGGTGACGCATCTCTGACAGGACATGGGGCTGCCGCTCTCCGAGTCGGTCGCGCTGCCGGCCGAGTTGGGCGTCATCGAGCTGTGCACCAGCACCGGCGACGTCGGATTGTTCTTGCCGCCGTTGTTGCTGTACATGGACGTGGGACTAGCAAGCGAGGAAGGCTTTTGTTGCGGAAGATACGTGGCGTTCGCTTGTTGTTGCTGCTGCTGCTGATTATTGTTATTGTTGTTTAGTAGAGGCGGCGGCTGCGAGCTCGTGACGCCCGTCTGTCGCGATATCGTACTGTTCAGCAGGGCGGTCTGCTGTGCGAGGTAGCCGCTTGGATCTTCTAGGAACGATGGACCTGCGATGAGAGGAGGACGTTGAAAAATTTACATTTTATGGCAGGTGAGAGAGGTTTATAGAGGATTCCCGTGATGCGAGATTAATCGCGCGTGTTTCTTTTATGATGTTTTTTGACAGCCGTCTTAAAAGGTTGGGAATTATACGACTGACTTCTTTCATGAGATAAATTGCTTTTTGAGACGATGTATTCAGAAGATATGATGGTCGGACTATTGTTTGATCATAACAATAACATAAATTATATCTTTGTATTTAAAATAAATAAAAAACATTTTTTAATTTTTGAATTATTTAAAAAAATACTAGTAACAAATGTCCAAACTTTTGAAAATTTTTGGCATGTTAAATCTATCTAATTTGTACTGCCAATATTTCTGTGGTGCCAAGGAAGAAGGAATAAATCCAATTTTTATGAAAATCAAGTGCGATATAAAGTTCAAAATCAACCCAATTTCATAATTTAATAAACATTTGAACTGTTAGTTGGAAAAACAATTCCTATCAGGCGCTCCGTGTATGTAAATACTATACTCAGAAATTTGGTGTGTGATTCTATCAGCATTTCCATGACATGCGCCCGTTTCACAACTGGCAAAATTCTAAAAATACAGATACCTACTTATTGGCATTACAGTTTTTAGTTCATTAAATTAAATAAGTTTTCAGTAGGGTTTTAGACAAACATGTCTGTCAGACGCTTCATATATGTAAATACTATATCCAAAATTTTTTTTTGGAAAAGATTTAGACATTTTAAAATTATGTCGATATTTCACATTACGTACAGGCCATTTTTCTCTTTTTTGAGATTCAATACATAATTTTTTAAAGTTTTTTTGGAAAAAAAATTTGATTTTCCGCAGTTGCAACGTAATTGGAAAAGAGAAAATACTAACAGTTGCATTTAAGCTTTAGCATTTAAATCGTAATATCTCGAAAAGTTTTTCAAGTGACTTGTTCCCTTCTTCCTTAGCACCATAGATTTATAAATGTAACATACATAAATAATGTAAATATAACATCGAATAAATTAGAAATAATTTCTACCTGACTGCGAATTAATTTTATCTGAGAATTCGTCCCCAGACATGCATTGATCGAGACTGTTATTACTCCTCAGTTCGATCGAGTTTGCATGTTGTCTCTGTTTCTTGTACGAACTCTTTACAGTCTTGGCTTTCTTCCTAGCCACCTCTTCCGTCCACATGTTGTCTTGGGGCATGTGTTGGTGCAGAGGTGGTACACGGTCAAATGAATTGCAGGCTATATTCTGAACCGAATTCACATTGACCGTCCTATTATTATTATTCTGTTGTTGTTGTTGCTGTTGCTGCTGTTGCTGCTGCTGCTGCCAAGGCGGGGGTGTTCTCGAATTATAGTGGACGTTTTGATTTTGATTTAGCTGCTGATTCGTTTGATATTGTTGCACAGTCGTTGTTTTCGGATCGAACGCCCTCATTTGATAGGATATCTGATTCTGTTGATACTGATTGTTAGGCTGTAGCCTCTGTAACGTTTGATTTTGCAAGAGCAGTTGTTGCTGCTGTTGCTGCTGTTGTTGTTGCTGTTGCTGCTGTTGCTGTTTGACAGCCAATTCCTCAGCAGACCTTTGTTGCTGTTGCCGAAGCTGTATTTCGTTTATGCCATTCATAACGGTCAGACCGTTCTGTTGCATAGGATCCAGCTGCTGATTCAACATTTGAGTTTGATTGAACATTTGTCCTTGCCCGCAAGACTGAACAATCTGTTGTTGTTGCTGCTGCTGCTGCTGTTGCTGCTGTTGCTGCTGCTGTTGCTGTTGCAACTGCAAATGGAATTCAGCCTGCTGTTGTAGCAACTGTTGATTAACCTAAAAAAGTTAAAATAATGTTTAAATTTAAAATAAATTCTAAAGAAATAAGTATTAAAGTTAAAATGGTTTACGTACATCGTGTAACTGCTGCTGCTGAAGCTGTTGCTGCTGCAACTGTTGAAGCTGAGAATGCATTTGATTCTGTTGATTCTGTCCAACTTGCACTTGATTGAGAAAAGCATCTTGTTGCTGTTGTTGCCCAAAACTGGCAAGTAACTGCTGCTGTTCCATATCCCCAATAATATTTTGTTGCTGCATTCCTTGCTGCTTCTGCATATTTTGTATCTGGAACTGCTGCTGATTCAACTGTTGCTGCTGTTGTTGTTGCTGCTGCTGCTGTTGCTGCTGTTGCATTATATTTAAAGGCTGTTGGTTCAACTGATTCAGTTGATAATTTGCCTGCTGAGGCTGTTGAACCTGCTGCATTTGATTGGCAAGTAAACGGTTCTGTTGCTGGTGTTGTTGTTGCTGCTGCTGCTGTTGATCCTGTTGTTGGAGAATCTGCATCTGCTGGAGCTGTTGCATCTGTTGTTGATACAGAAGCTGCTCCTGTGCCTGGTCTTGCTGCATCTGCTGATTCGTTATTTGCTGCTGGATTTGTTGGATCTGCTGCGGCTGCTGCTGCTGCTGCTGCTGTTGCGGTTGTTGATGCATCATATTGCCAAAGTTCGACGTTTGCTGATTCATTATCAGCTGATTGCCCATAACCATCCCTCCGGTAGCCATGCCTTGTTGAGAATTGTTGAGCCGCTGAATTTGTTGGTTTCCAGCCAATTGGGGATTGAGATTTTGTTGGTGCTGCAGCAATTGTTGTTGTTGTTGCTGCTGCTGTGGTTGCTGGAGTCCAATATTTCCAGGGAGATTCGATACGGTAACAGGCCACACCTGAAAAGAATAAATGTATTGTAATTAATTGTGCTTTTTATATTTTTAATTCATCAATATAAATATAAAGCAAGTGCTAAAACGTTTGATAAATAATTTATAAAACACTTCTAATTGAATATTTCCATAAACAAACTACTTTGGTCCGATTTCTATTCTATCAAAATAATTATGTATTTATTTTAAACAAGTAATTTTACTTTGATTAATGATAACGCTTCAACAACATGTAATTGAGAAAATGTTTATGCGAGATAAAAGATAATGTTACAAGTTAAAATTAGCATTAATTTAAATTTCAATGAACAAAATAATTATTGCATAATTTTCCAGTTTGTAAAACGCATTACATATTATATAAACAAACACCGGCTATCTTAAATGTTATTAATTATGTTATCAGCGGAGAAGCGAGCAAACAGAAGTCTTTCAAATTTACAGTGCCATTAAGATGATTGATATTACCGGGGCGCGCAGAATCAATAAAATTTCCATTACTCAAATTCAAACGATCCTCTTTTTCCGTAATTAAGACTTCGCAACTTTACGATTTCTCCGGGGCGGCGAAACGAGGCGAGCGAGTGCGCGCACGCTCACGGCCCCGGCAAAGTACATCATATTTTCATCCATCAAATATTGAATCAACTTTCCAATAAAAACCAGTCACACTGAAACCTGCTTTTAATTCCACTCGACGAGAGCCGAATGTAAAACTTCGCCTTTTCCCAGGCGAATCGAACAACTAAAGAGGGGTCGGACAAAAAGGAAGCGAAAGAAAAAAGCTCCGCGCGGCTGCCGCTGCCGTCGCCCTGCCTCTCTTTTTCCGCGAATTCAATTTGACGTACATCTTTAAAGATGCATTGATTGCACAGTCCGAATCAAAAGCTAATGCCCCGGAGAGAAAAGTGCTCGTTTCAGTGTTTTAAATAAGTCTCCCAAGGATTCCGTTCTCTCGCCGATATAATACTTTCTTTGCAAACCTTTTTCTTTTATTTTTCGATAAAACGAGATTAAAAGAATTTAATATTAAATTAATAGAATTGATGAAATTAAAAGCTTCCTTCTTAAAAAGTAAAAAATACATATTTATTTTATTTTGCCAAGAAATATTACCGGTTTAATTAAACATTACAAGTACCAATAAAACAAAGGCTCATGGTAAAAACTTTCTGAATTAAAAATTCTCCCAAACCCTAAAAAGCCACCCTACTTCAACGACATCATCAGCCCCAGCTTCCCTATCGTCCCTCTCATTGCAAACGAGTTCAACCCATAGATACCACTATATGCGAGAGCGAATGCGGTCGAGCAAAGCTCTTCCACTCACATACATAGACACTCAGGGCTCGGCACACTTGGAGCCGTTCAATTATTTACCTGCGATCCATTAGAGAGCGAGGAGGCGGATCCGGGCATCGGACTGGGGGCGGCGTTGGCTGCGCCTCCGGCGGACGCGATCGCTCGCTCCCGCTGCGCCAGGAGCTGCGACACCGAGACACCCGAATACAGGCCGCTATGCTTCCGCTTCTTCTTCCTCAGGCCGTCTGCAACATTTAAAAGGGAGAGTTGTTAGAGAGAACGATATACGTGCGTGCGGCTGCGCGCACGTGTAGGTATATATGCGTGGCTTGAGGGGATTGGCTGGATTTGCCTGTTTAGAAAGGGAGAATTGGGTTTTTTCAAGAGCAGGGTGAAAGGGGAGATTGAATTGGTTGTGAGAGGTGTAAGATGGGATATTCATTGGGTCGATTGGATTATTGATTAGGTATTGAATAGCTGTAGTATTAAATGTTTTTTTTTTTCATTTTTATTCCTTATATTAATCTTTCTCGTTATATAGTTCATTTTTATGAGGTATATCAAATTCAAGAAATAAAACTTATTTTAAAAACTTATAAAATATTCTGGGAAATAAATACAGTGGGTATGTTTAAGATTACAATGTTATCTGCTTGTCATCATAATCAATCCATAAAACCTCTCAAAAATCTACATAACCCAACTCCCTACATTCCATTTAATCAGCATTTAAAAAATATTCCGCATCCGTCATTACGCGTCATAACCCTCCACTTACCGCATCCCCTCGAAAATTAGCATCATCACTCCCCTCCTCGCCTGCCCATCAACGAAACTCGTAAACTCTCGCTCATCCGCAGCACCCCGATAAAGGCGATTCCCAAAAATTAAATACGCAAAATAATCTGCCGTGAAATATCTCGTGTCGCGTATGAAGCCAACAGTAGCAGCAACAGCGTCCCTCAACAAATTAAACTCCCCATCATCTCAGCGCGCCGAGCGCACTTAGCCCGTCAAATATATTTTGCCGGAATTAAGCCCGAATCACACGGAGCTCTCTCTCTCTCACGAGCGCCGCGTAAACACGTCCAAAGGCGGTGGCGGCTGAATTATTTTAAACCCTCCCCCCGCGCGCTCGTCTGCGTGTGCGCCAGTGCGCGCAATCTTATCTCTCCGGCGAGCTATTATACACAGTCGACTAGATTTTCGCCCGTTAAGCTTGAATAAATAACTGCGTGTACGGTTGCAAGCGAGGGAGGAGAGAGCGCGATTATTCAGAGTGAGGAAAATACGGGGCGGGTGCAGTCGGAAATGTTTTCGCTTTGTTTGTACGGCTCGTTTGGTTGATGCGAACTTTAAAAAAAAGAAAGTAAATTTTATACTTTATTAATTTGTGAGGTAAGAAAAATGTTTCGCCTTTGTTTAAGAGACATTTCTTTCTAATTTTTTAGTATAAATTATGGATAAGGTGGTAGGTGGAGTCAAAATGTCAGTCGATGTAACTTTTGTCAGTAAGAATTTCGAAATAATTTTAATATTCAAATTTTCTAAAGTTTAATATAAAAAAATCATACTCTTACCAAACAATATAAAGTATATTCTCGGTTATGCACTTTTGATAACGTGATGAAAAAACGACTATAGAATAAAGACGGTAACACGTTTTTCACTTTACATATATTTTACTCACTATTTTAATAAACATAATTGAGCATAAAAGTATAAAACTTTCCACCGCTTTCAAATACCCGAATCCCCTCAAAAAGCTTCCGAAAGCTCCTCGGAGCATCTTGCCAACTTACCACCCGAGAAACCTCTCCTCCTCTACTTCCTGCGCGAAATACTCTCGCAGACCTTTCTCTCCATTAATAACCCGGCGGCATCGCCGAAAACGCCTTAACCGTCGTCGTCATCCTCCTCGTCGCGCGTGCTAACTCTTGCCCGCGTTTAACATCCGCAACAAGCCTCGCGGGCAAACTTCTCGCGAAAGAATATCTTGTTAGCCTCTGATTGCAGCAAACTTCGCGGGGCTAAGCCTCGAAGCCAGAACTCGAGAGATAGACGCTCGTTGAAAAGGAGAGAGAGACAGAGAGACTAGGGGATTAACGGCAACAGCCGCGTCAAATTGGCGGACGATTCTCTTACTCTGCCTTTCTCCTTCTCCGGTCGTGTAGGCGGAAAGTCAGCAGCTCCAGGGATGAATGAATATTATTTATCACGGCGCGAGAGCGCTTAGGATTACGCGGGCGAGAGGGCGAATAATTGTAACGGTTGTTAACGTTGATTAAAAGCTTGCGAGAGAGAAAGAGAGGGTGCGCTCACTCGCTCGCGTGTGTATGTATAAAGAGAGGATCGAGTGCTTTAGTGCCCTCGTGTTTGTGTGTCTTTTGCCGGTGAGGCTTTTGTATAGGACTCGGTGTCGCGAGTTGATAATGGATTTTGTTTTGACGGAAGGGGGACGGGACGGAAATTGAAATGCTGACAAGGCGAGGATTTTTGGTGCAAACAATTTTCGAAACTGGCAAACTCCGCGCTTGTAAGAGGAACTTTTATAAATTACTTTAATAACAACTTTGTAATTACATCTATCAACGACCAATTTGTCAGTATGTAAAAGCAAAATTGTCATCATTTACATCAAGGGATTTCTTGGAACCCAAATTTTTCATATACCACACGATAATTATGAAAATATTCTCATATAACCGAAAATTAATAGCGGTAATAAATTATATGCTAAGTCTCGATTACGGCATGGAATGTGGGGCTTAACTTAGAGATTAGGACATAGTCATATACGTCTATGGATTACAACCTTACGCGGTAGCGCGCGCGCATGGCAAGATGAAACACAACCGCAATGCTAACGATTAAGAGGAGGGAGCGACAAATTCGCCGTGGCGCGCGAGCACACTTACTTAACCCCTGAAATACGAGATTATTTGATAGTATTTTCCGTATTCCCCGCGTATTATCAAGGCATTAACCCTCTAAAGCCCGTGGGATGCGGCAACGCGCGCTTTGCGTTGCGGGGTTTCGGGAAAAAGTTTTGGGGGATTATATAGCCTGCGGGGGCGCACGGAATTGATATTTGTTTACAAAATGAAATTTCGGAATTATGAATGTGGCTTAAACTCATCGTAACTTTAACTTTTAAATTACATATGAATATAAGATTAAGAGACTTTTTACTTTTTAATGGCTATTTTTAACTTTAGCAAAAAACTTTTTGTATAGAATTATCAGAACGTTACAATGAAGAGGACAAACTATATAAAAGAATTTTGTAAAAAATAAAAGACTAAAATAACGTTTTTCTTTACGCCTTGAATAACATTACAAACAAAAATAATCCTCGATAGAAATTTACCGTAGTTAAATCTATTTTTTCCTTTTATTTTTCTCTCGTTGTTCTCATTTATTAAAACAATGCAAACGCGAGGCAACAAAAAAAATTTCGCACAAAAGGTTAAACGGATAAAAACTATTAAAAACATAAAGTTTGCAAAAACGAAATATCCGCATTCTGCTTTTTCTCTCTCTCTCGCGCTTCTAAAACTCGCCTCTCGTGTCAATTCCTCTGCCTCTCTCTCTCTCTTGCACGCGCGCGTCCTCATTCCATTATACTTTTATAACGCGGGTGTTTTCATCCGTGAAAGATTCGCGCGCGGCGTCGGCCACCCGGACAAAAGGGAGCGCACGGGCGAACGAGCGGCAGCGGCGCACAAAAAGGACAGAGAGTAGAGTCGAGAGAGAGTGAAAGAGAGCGAGAACTCGCGGGAAACAGATTCGCAGACAAGACGGTGAAACAAAGCAATAGGAAAGCGAGAGAGAGAGAGGGCGAGGGCGCTTTTTAATAGGGGCTCTTTTATCTGTAATCCTACAGCAGATAATTACTCTCCGACGCGCGCCACTGGCGGAGAGGAGATAACTCAAGGACGGTAATGAATCTCTCTTCCTCTGGCCTCTCCCTCCCCCTTGCAAAGTGCAAAAACCCTCCGACGACGACGACGACGACGACCCGGCGACTTTGTCGCCTGTCCCCCTTCCTCTGCCACCGCCGTCGGCGGAAAGATTTGCCACTCGTGTAAAAATAGAGAGACGGCGGCGGCGGCGGCTTTTCCCCGGGCGAGTAGCGACGAACCTTTCTCTCCCTCATCCTGCGCGCGAGTGCTAACGAAGAATGGACAGTTGGGACGTTTTAACGCCCCGGTTTTCCGCCTCGCTTTTTTCTCCGCTGTGCGGATGAGAGAAAGGAAGAGGGAGGAGCGAACGATGTGATTAAGGGTTGTTGATTTTGCGAGGACGGAGGATTTGATGGCGGACGCGAGAGCGAGCCAGCGTCGGGATTAAGCGAATGGAAATTAATGTCGGTGATAGCGAGCGGAGGTTGCGGACGGGTATATATACGTAGTGTCGGTATGCGGTAGGGCGGAAACGTGTAAATGTATCATGTTCGTGATTGAGCAAATGGAGAGTGAGATCATTGCCGCTGATTGGATTGTAGCTTTTTTCTATTGTTTTTATACTTTTCTTCTTTCTTTTCATATTTTATACAAACGAATTCATAAAATTATGTATGATAGATCTTGCTAAACATTAAATTACAGTAAAAAAAGATGAAACAAATTTTTCTTGTAAGAAAATTGTTCTTTCAAATTGCTCAATTTCGGTTAACGATATCGTTTTTGGCATTATCATTTTTATTGAAATTGAAACTAAAGAGGTACTTAAAACTATACGCCGACCCTCCGTAATCGAGACAAATATTCTGCCCTTAAAATCCCCCGACGGGAAAAATCGCCCCAAGGTCCGGCAATTTTTACTCCGAATTGAATCCGCAAAACCTCACGAAACTTTTACCCCGGCACGCGCAGAAAAAAACCGCCACCGCTGTGCTCTCACTCGAGAAAAGCCCCGAGACGCTCCTTTCCTCTCCCAAACACAGACGCGTGAAATAATCGAGCGTCGGGCGATTTGTGGCTTTCCCCGAGCTTTGCTCGATTTGCGGCTGGTGTCACGGCCTCTCGTGTGATTTGCGCGCGACACACACAGAGGGAGGAAGGAGGTAACAGATGCGCGTCGGGGGAGGCGGCTTGTTTTTATTGAATTTATATGCGCTGATACGGTGAGGGGAGAGAGCCTGAGTTATGCCCTTTGATGCTAGACGCGATATTTATTAGCGGCTATACGCATGCGTGTGTGTATGCGAGGGAGGAAGAAAGTTTGCGCGATTGGATTATTTCGGGGAGAGTTTTTTTTTTGCCGAGCAGCAGCGCTAATTCGATTAATCCTCGAGGAAGCTCGATTTATTGGACTTTTTTTGCCACGCCACACACATACACACCGGCCTGATGATGAATGGGGAGAGTTTTGCGCGCGATATCGCCGATGTGTTTGCTCGTAATATATATATTCCGATCGCCGCAGTGTCGGATATTGTTATCCTTCTCGCTTGAGATATATGATTTCTAATGTTTATATAGTTTGTGTATATATACAACGTATTTGATACATGATGTCGAGCTAATACATGGTGAATAATAAAAGAAAGAAAGAAGAAGAAGTGGCATAAAAAGTCAAGTCGACTAAACTTTCATCCCGATATTCTTTCCTTATTTCCCTTGCCCCCTCCTGACGACGACTCGACGACTTTCGACATTCCACTAAATTAAATCCCCAGCTGTTCCGGCGAAACTCCATAATACGCTCCAGAACACGACTTTGCCTCCCCCCATCTACTACGCGCGTCACCGCCGATAATCTCCCTCTCGAAAGCTACGAAGCTTGTACCTATATATACCTCGATACAAACAAGGCATCAAAATTTCACGCACGCCCGCGTCTTCCCGAATTAACGAAAAAGCACAGCGCTTCTACTTCTCCGACGATCTCGATGAAAACATCTCTCTGCCTCTCACGTACACGCGTGTATATATATATATCCCTCATAGGCAAAGCTCTCTCTCATGCTATCTCTGTCGCGGTAATCGAATCTCGAGGAAACGCGGTATCGTCTCGTCTCTCGTCTTCCTTTTCTCATTTCTTGATCTTTCGGATTGTGCGGTGGGGGAGTATATACGGGAGCGCCGCCGCGGGCTGAGCGTATACTTTTTTATTATCGTCTGCCGGGGCGTGATGCTTTTAGAGGGCGCGCGCGTAAACGCGGAGGGTGCGGAAAAAAGTTTTGGATGCCGGGAATTATTGGGCGGCGGCCTTTTTACTCCATCGCTTCGAGCTCTATTCCACAGCGGTGCTGGTGTGACTAATTTTTTTCTCTTTTCAAAGGCGAATGGGAAGTAGAGTGCGTTGGACCTTTTTTATTCCATCAGGTTTATAAAAGTTTTTCGTTTTACGCGCAAAATGATGGAACGATCAAAAGGTGTAACTACTACAACTCATCAAAACATTTACAACGTGTTTCAATGTCAAATATGAATATTTTCATAATATACTAACAATAACCATCGGATGTAAAAACTTTACGCAACCTTTACAAGTCCACAAACCGCAGCTTCTTTATGTAAACTTATAAATCCGCAGGCTGACAGTCTCGCGCACGAGCCGCCACTTAACCTTATACTCCCTCGGCATAAAAACGGTAAAGCATCTTCCCTCTCGTATCACTCACTCCTCCCCCCGAAAAAAGCACCGCGCGCATACATCCACATAAACCCATGAAACATAGCGTCATTTGCCCGGCGACACCACCTCAATCGATAACCCCTCCACAGCAAAAAAAAAAGAAAGAAACTCGACTCTTACCGTCGGCAAACCGACCTTATTCACCTCTCCTCCGCAGCTCTTAACCTCGCAGAAAAAGTGTAAAATTCGTTTCCCCGGGGCCATAAAGTGCATCCCTCCCAGCCTACCCCCGCCATAAATCCATCTTCCACCCTGCGCGAGCAGCCCAATAAAAGAACGCGCCGCCGACATAACTCAGCTCTCGGCGGGGGCGGCGGGGGCGATATCTGGCCGCGTTAATGTACCCTGAAAGCTTCGCGCGAGCGAGCGGTTCTCTCTGCGGCTTGTAGGAGAGAGAGAGAGCGAGCGTTGGATGATCCCTACTACCGGCGTGTGGAGAAGGTAGGTAGGGGGTGGATGTGCATCCTCTCGTCTGCGCCTGCGCGGAATCAGAGCTGCTACCGGACACAATTCCACCCCTTTCTTTCTCCCACCTCTCTCGTGCTCTGGGCGAGAGAGGTCGTTCGATCCTGGCTCGACGCCACCATTCTCTCTCGCACCTTGTATATATATGTGTGTGTGCGCGGCTCTGTCTCGCTTTCCGTCAATCGTATTCTCTGGCTTTAGTGGCTTTGTCTCGTGTACATCTCTTCCTCTCTCGTTCACCCCCGCCCTCGCGGCTGTTTCGCTTTATACCCACTATATACCGCGCGTCTGCGACGACGAGCGAGAGAGAGTGTGTGAATTTTTCAAGGGAGGATTGGATTTTCGGTTCGCGCAACTCTATGCGTATGTGTAAAAGAGAGAGAGAGAGAGGGCGCGGAAAAAGGATGATACTTTGTAGACAGGATAGGCCGCGTGAATAATGGATGCCGTATATACGCCGGCGAGAGTATAACCGGCTACAGGGGATATATCCGATGATCGGCGATTTCCCTTTACCGCTCCGACAGAATGAACATCACACACCGACACCGTCTGCTACTACTACTACTACATTTGCATTCGTGTTACGCTAATTAATCCCCGCGAATCCGTTCGCGTAAACCTTGGCCGCGCGTTATAAAACAATACGCCACCGCTGCCGCCTCGGTTCCCTGAATTCAGTGTAGTAGCGGGGCGCAATCATCCCCTCCTGTATAAAGAGCCGACTACCCTCCTCCTCGGGCTCTCGGCGTATCACTCCATCAGAATAAACGTAATTTTCATTCTCCAGTTAACCCGCCGACCTCTCTCTCTGCTAGCTACTGCTAAACCCTCCCCTTAAAAAGCGACGAAAACACACATATACACGCGGACGCTCGCCCTTCCACCTCTAATTTTCAGCTTCGCGCCGGGTCTCCCTCCCACCCCTCCTCTCCCCACCACTCTATCTACACTATACACACTACCCCCACCCTCAACTCGAGCGCGTATGAAATTAACCCTTATCAAGCTCTCCCCACGCGGGCGCAAGGAGAGCCACTTCCAGGCGAGGCGACTTCTCCCACCCGCCAAGCGTGCCTGAGTGAGAGAGAGGATTCTTTTCTCCTCCCGGGACTTATTGATCGCGCCGCGCGATAAGAAGACATGCCGATTGGCCGCGAGGACGCGGGGGTGGGAGAGAGAGAGAGCGGACACGGAGGTGGTTGATCTCTCTCTGTCTCTTTCGCGCCGGGTGTACGAGGATTACGGAGGTTGTTTTTACGAATAATAACGATGAGAAGGCGCCGAGTGATTAGGGGGATTTCAAGAGAGAAGGATTATCCCCGAGTGCGAATGGAGAGGTGCTCACTTTGAGAACATTGTTTTTCGAAAACGCCTTCTTTTTTCGAAAGAAAGTTGTCTATTATCCCGCCTAAAGTGTGATACAACACGCGGCTACCGATCAAAACAGATAATATCAGCCGGATACCACTCAAGCCTCGCCCGCTCACTCTCACCTCGCCGCGCTGCCCTATCATTTGTTTTGAAACCGCGCGCCGACGAGATCGGAACCGGCGATATCCATCTCTCTCCTCTCGCTGCACAATGTTACACACACCGCCGGCAGGCATCAAAGCTGCGCGCGATCACGGGGTAAAAAAAAGGCGCCGAGTCATCGCTTTAAATTTCGGCCCTGCGAAAAGTCGCTCAAAAACTGGGCCGAACGTATATACCGCCGCTATGCACGAGCGAGCCCGGGCAATGACGAACGAAAAAACGCGCGCGCGGCAGAAGAGAGGAGACACTCACACAATAGCGCCGGGATATATACAACGAAGCGAGAGCAAAGCGCCGCCCATAAATTATCTCGTCGCCGAGCGCGTGAAAGCCTTATCGGCATGACGATGCTCGAATGAAAAAGCTCCTCCTTTTTGTCGTGTGTATATGTAAGTGTGAGCGCGGCGTGAAAAGTTAAAAGCGCGAATGTTGTTTATACCGCGTGTTGAGCGAGGTTATATACATTGAAGCTGTGAGTCTATGGGGTTGAGAGAGCGCGTGTATGATTACAGGGCGGCAGCGGGTGACGGCTTTATTGGGCGTGTGGATGCGTGATATTGAAGTTTTTATTTAGTATAATGGGAATGGGGGAGAGAGTGAGGTGAGAGGTTTGCTGATGGGTTTGGCTTGAAACGAGGCAAACAATAGAAAAATATAATTACGAATTTTCTAAGCTGAGGAGAATTATTGTTTAAATAATGTTATTAACAAATTAATTAACAATTAACAACATTGTTTTAAATACCGGCATATAAAATTGTGAGAAAAAAGAAACCAATCAATCGACATGTAAAATTAATTGATCCACTTATCAATTAATAACACCTCAATAACTTTCCCCCTTGAAAAAACCCAACTCTTTTCCAAAAGCCACCTCCATTCCCCATCCCTCCTCTACAAGTTTCTCATTGTTTGCCAAGTACCTATCGCGCTCGGGCACGTGGATCAATTTACAACGCGCTCCCACAAAAGCGCGGGCGAAGAACCCAAAGAGAAAGCAAAAAAAAAAAAAACGCATTCCGCGCAAGAGTAACTCCGAACGCGCGCGCGCCCCCTTGAAACTTCGCCGCGTTCCGAGAGAGGAGAATAAAAAAAGCAACTCTCGTCGCCTCTCCTCTCGACTCCTTCTAATTGATACGCCATTCACGTAATTCAACCGTCTCATGCCGGAAAGTCAATCGCACAAAGCTCCCCCGTATATACACGCGGGGGAACAAAAGACTTTTAGACGAGGGAGAGGAAAAAAAAGAACTCGCTCTCTCGCGGGCTCTTATCAATATTTCTCTTTATTAAAAGGCATCGCGCTCGCTTGCACCTTTCTTTATTATACACCGCGAGAGTTATATATACGCGGCACAAAGCGCGCGCGCGCACGCGAACGTCACGCGACCCTCTCGAAAATTCACCGCACGGAAAAACACGGAGTCGCGCGGGGTCCCTTGTGTAAGTATATACCTACCCTCAGAGAGAGAGAGAGAATCGCCTTCGGAGAGAGAGAGAAAAGTCAAAGAGTGTAAACGTGCCCACGCTCGCCCTTGTAAATCGCGGTCTTTGTGCGAGCGCGTGTTTATTGTATACGAATCGCCTTTTTAGTGCTAGAGTAAGTAAGGAGGAGTAGGGGAGGCATTGTTATATCTCCCGAGACAGATAAATTTGTATGGGCTGGTAGGTATCTTTTTATCGGTTCTAAGGAGTCGCCCGCGCGCCTTTTATACTCGCCAGTACATAGGTGTATCATAGACACACACACAATGCTAGGGGGTCGAATGTAGACTCTCGCTCCTTTCATAATATTAGATTCACTTATACATACGTATCTAAATAAAGAGAGATAAAAGACCGCGTCGTCGTTGTTCCCTTTGTCGCGAAGAAACTACGCTCGCGGAATCGAATACTTTTTTTGCAAGACGAGCGCCTGATTTATACGCGTACAATGCGCCGAGTGTATTTTTCAATTTCACGCGGTAAAGGAGCAGAGCTGTGTAGCAGTAGGTAGTGGAGGATTGAAATCGACTCGAGAGCTTGAATCTCGAGCGGTGGTAGATATACGTGTACGAAATCGCTGGAGGCGGCGAGGAGGATAAATCGAGCGGGTGAAGGAACCACGGGGATTAAAATTTTATTTACGAGCGGGCAAATACACGAGGAAATATTTATCGAACTGTGATGTGCGCGCGGAAAAAGGGCGACGACAGGGTTTTGTCTATGATTAGCACACACCGAGTATAGGCCGAGAATTCAATGGATCTTCCGTTATTCGCTTCCCCCGAATAATAACAACAACGGTATATATACGCTCTGCATCACGTTCGATCGCTCTCGCACAATAACCTAAACGTAGTCGCTTTACACACGCGGCAGCATTTGATCACAGTAATTAGATTCCCTTTCTTCATCCTCTCTCTCTCTCCCTATACATACGCACAATCGACACGTGCCCGCCCTTACATCATCGTCATCCGCAATTACTCTGCAAAGAAACTCACGCTCGCACCCGCCATATACAAAAGCTATATATACACACACAGAGAACGAGGGAGAAGAAAGATCAAGACGCTCGTTCAGTGCGCATGCACGTAAACGGCCTCCCACCTCGACTCTCTCTCTCGCGCCCTAAGTGATTGATCGCGAAAACCCGCGAGAGCTGCATACGGCGGCGCTATACCCCTTCTTCTCGGCGCCCCCGCGGAAGGGGTAGTAGGGAGTCGCTGCAGTAGCAGCGTCGGTCCTGGGCGACGTAAGGGGCGGCGAGGTGCACCACCCGAGCTGTGCCTGGGAGAGAGAGCCGCGGGTGGGAGTAGGGAAAGAGCACCGTGTGGTGGATTTGAATGCAACCGGGAAGAGAGAGAGAGGGAGAAACGCCGAGGAATGTAATGAAACGCTTGTCGGCGGCGGCGGAGAGCTGGCTGGGCGGCGGCTTTTGTTTTCCAAGCTACTCGCAAGCAGCAGCAGCAGGTTTGCCAAATGCAGAGAGAGTCGTGAATTGAGGAAGGTTATTATTCTCTCTCTGAGGGACAAGTTTGGAAGGTGGCTCTTGGTCTGCGACTGTCGATAAGATTTCGTAGGGCAAAAGTTGCGCGGCGGCTCTGATGGTGAATAATTGCAGGTTTGCGTATATAAACAGAGAGTTTCGTAGACAATGTTGGAAAGGGGATATATAAGCGCACACGCTTTACATGAAAGTTCAGAACTTTATGGGCAACCCCATCGATAAAATCGCCTTAAAACATTTACGACTATATAGCCGCTGATATATACACTCTGTTTACGAGATGATATGGTTTCTACTTGGTATACAGTAGACAGGATGATGCACCAACGTATATATAGGCGCCCTCAAAGGGAATCGCTAATGGATTTATCTGCAACGCGCGCGTAATGAAAAATTAATGAACGGTTAAAAGAGCCATTAGCATAAGCACCTTCCCCCCGACAGCTTTGAGACGAAGCATATTATTTTCTCTTAAAAACACAATACTCGCGGTTTTTTAAGATATTTTATTTTCAAAAACATTGTTGTAGATGGGCGTTAAAAAATTCAGACGGGGGGTGGCAGAATTTTTATCAAACAAAAATAGAAGTTTTAGTCGCAACAATTCCCTTTTTCCGTCGCCGTGAAAAATTTGCTTACACCCCGCGCAAGTTTTATCCGCTCAAAGGTCTGATTTATTATTATGCGCTTTTATCTCTCTCTTTCTCTACGCTACTTCTTTCCCCCTCTGGTAAACATTATTTTCACCACCGCGCGGTGGCTTTCTTCTTTCCGACTTTTATACGTATATATATATACATGCTATATATACCTACGGGCTTTTCTACCTCGGGGGATAGCACACCGGAGATTGTTACTTTACGAGGAGGGTGAAGATTTTTGTCGAGATCGCTTTCAAATTGTTAGATTTAATTCGCGCGTTCGCACGAGACTGCAGCTTCCTCTTTTCGCCTAAAAACTCGCTCGCATGATTTACATGTTCATCCCTCGGGCGTGCGTTTTTTTTTATTTCGCGCGCGTTCGATATAAATTGTGGCGCTGAGGTTTAGGAGTGTATATAAATAACATAGTGGATTTGAATAAAATACAGTGGTTTCAGAGAGAGAGAGAGAGAGAGTAAATGGAAGTGTTTCGTAAGTGGTAGAAATTCGCATTAGTCTGGCGTAAAAAAAAATCTTTTTCACGTTTCTTTGATATTACTGGGGGTTATTTAAAGCTCTACTTCGTATTTGTATAAGCGCGGCCAATCACAAACAGCCACGCCGACCAGCTTTATTATTTTTTTTGTCCGCCAATAAGAAGATGAAATTCTAATACCATAAAAGCAGCGAAATACCATGATTAATTTTTGTCTCAATGCCCGTTCCCCTAATCCTCCCCCTCAACAAAACCGCCTCTGTATATCCCCTCGCTCTCTATCATCTCTCATCGCGTATATAAGGCTTCGATTCTATATACATATATATATACTCGCAGCGCGGCAGCCACGGAAACCCAATAATCGCCGGCACACACAGAGAGACAGCGAGGCAAAAATATAATGATAACAACGCTCTCATCCTCCCGGCGCGAGAAGAGAAAAAGGCAGAGGCAACGAAAAAGGGAAAAGCCAGAGCAGCGGGGCTAAAAATTAAGAACCCACTCAAAGGACTCGCGCTCGCGCGCGGGAAAATCGTGTTTGCCGCAGTTTCACGCTTCTCCCTTTTGGCTTCGCGCACAAAAGCGCCGATGAAAGAGCCGAGCAGTTCCCTGGATTCCAACTTCCAGCAAAGAAACTCTGATAAAAGTGTCTTCCACTCTCTCTCTCTCTCTCTCTCACTCGGCGGCTCGTAATAACGTTATGAAGCGATGAAAGTTTAATACTGCTCTCGCGCGCGGAAATTTAATATCCTTCCTCGTTACCTCACCGACGGGCTCGTAGCGCAAGCGCAGTTGGACTTACGGATATGATGAATAGGTTTTTCTCGCGCGCGCGCGCCTCCGCAGAGAAAAAAAGAGGCGCGAGGGTGAATCTCAAATCAAGGGGAAGATAAAGAAAGTTCGGCGCGCGCCTGCGGGCGACGTGAAAAATAAGGAGTCGGGGATGAATAAAGAGTGAGGGTGGCCGGATGGATGACGAGGCATGACGGAAGGAGATAAACGCGAATTACACGCGCTGGGAATTAGATGATTGAAATTGGATGGCGTGTGTATATGCGTGATGTCGAGTGGTTTGTGGGTATGCGTGTGTGTGTGGTGCCGGATTTATTTGGTACTAAAGAAAATTGAATTTGCCGGTTCATAGTGCGCGTGATTTATCATTCATGCGGCGCGCGTGATGGTTTGTGAATAACAGTTTGCGGCCGATTTGAATAATGTGGGCCAATTTTCGTAATGTGATTTGGGTAAGGCTCTACTCGGAATATAATGTGCAATAAAACTATGTGTCTGTAATTGGTTGTTTGGACAAGGCTGAAATTGGATTGAGCAAATAAACACGAAATAAATCATCATACAAAGGAAGACTCTTAACGCACGTAGTATATATATGTATTCGTACAAATAAGTTAGTGCTATAAAAACCCGATCCAGGGAATTCGAATGTTTCCATCACGTCCCAGGCATCTCCTCACTTTGAAACAGTAACCTAAGATCGATCCCGAAGAAAAAAAGGCAACGCTTACCCCTCGGTATCAGCCACCCGTTTATTTGCCAGCCAGAAAGAAGAGAGAGATTCTCAACATACACGCGTGCTCGCACACACGTATATGCGTACCCTCGAAAGGCGTAATAAAAAAGCTCGCGCGCACTCGGACGAAAAAATTCCTGGCTCGGGCAAATCTTCTTCTTCTCTCTCTCGGTCTCCGACAAAAGCGAGAGATAGAGAGAAAGTCGAGAACTTAAAATTCTGCGCGAATCTGAAAGTCTAAGGGGGAAAATACGCTGGGGTAATGGGGAATGTCGACGTGTGTTGAGCGCGGGACGCGCGAGGAATTTGCACGAGGATTGATTGTGAGCGTGGGTGGAGAGCTGCGGAGGAGGAAAAGGTCGTGTCGCTTCTGTGTGTGAGTGTGGATATAACGGAAGTGTCATGATCTGAAGGAGGAAAATTATCGTGCCTCGATTTTTTTTCTTGCGCGCGCGCGCTCCAGGGGAAACGACGAGGGTGACTTATGAAATTCGTAGGAGGTCGACGTATCTGTGTGTGTGTTTTCCACGCGGGTTTGCGGCTGCTCGTGTGTAAATTATGAGGGTCGTAGGTTATGTATGAGTCTGGGCTGCGAAACGATATGGATTTCGAGCTTAAAAAAATGGTTGTTTGGTGCGGAGGCCCGGAATTACTTAATCATTTGCTTACCCCCAAGAACTTTTAACCATGAATTATGCAAACAACAGCGCGGTCGTTCAAATTTATCATCTTTATATATATCCAAACCACATTTACTACACATATAGATAACCACAAAACTTATATAAAACCGTATTTATTCCCTTTTAATTAATTGACCGCACTCGAAACTTGAAATTACCCAGCAATCTGCGAACAATTCCCCTCCTCTAATTAATATAATGTGCGCCCGCCGGCCACATTCGTCAAACCCAACGCGCGCGGCCGCCTCACGTCCATTAATAAACCACCTCGGGAGAGGAATAAAAAAAAACGATCCAATCATCATCCGGTTCTTTCTCCCTCGATCCGCGCGCTCGCGCGCGCACATTCTTACCGCAAAATCGTCAATCAGCGAAACAATCCGGCAGCGGCGCTTTTTTATCCCCCTCTTGTCCGCAACCTACCTACCTTGGTCGATTCCTCGTCGTCTCCGCTCGGCAGCGGTAGCGACAAAAAGCCGATAGTTATACATTATCGCGCGGCTCCTTAATGGAGGCCAGCGAGCCGACAAAAACGCGCCGCTAATACCGCAATTTCGTCCTTTTTCCTCGGCGTCGCGACTTTTTCCTAATGATTACGGCCGTCGCCGACGTCGGTTATATATAGATACGCGAGGGATGAAGGAAAGTTTTGGTCTTCCTCCAGCAAAAGTTGGCACGCGCCGCGTACAGCCGATGCTGAATAAATGTCTGGACCATTATAACTATCATTTCTCTCTCCCTCTCTTTCTCTGTGTATATATACGCGCGTTCGATTCCTCGACTCTCTGCTTTTTCTCATCATCCTCTCTCTCTCTCTCTCTCTCGCGGTCTCTTTTTCGCTTTTGTCGCTCACTCGCGCCGGCACGTCGACTCTCGTCTCGGGGCCGCGAAACTTTTGTAATACGTCCAACGACGAGGCCAGAGCGAAGGAGGAGGACTACGACGACGAACCAATCTAAAAGTTTCCGCCGGATCTAGAGACTGTAATGTAACGCTTCGCGGGAGCGACGTCGAACGTCAAAGTTGAAAGTTCTCCGCGAGGCGCGGCGAGAATTTCGCGGAGCTGGAGAGAGAGAGAAGGCAAGTGCGCGAGAAAAGCGAAGAGAGAGTTTGTTTGGCGACATCAAAGACGCGCGGCAAATGTTTGCCAGTTATGAACCTATGTTAATTGCACGGTTAAACAACGAGAGCGCAGCGGCGTCTTTGGGTTTCTTTTTCATTGGGGGAAGATAGGGCCGGCTGTTTTAGGCGAGGTGTTGAGAGAGTTTTCGGGGCGCGAATTGGATTGTGATAGAGTGTTAACGATGTTTACAGGAGAGGCGCGTGAAGCTTTACGCGAGTAATCGCGCTCGCTCGCGCTTTTGATCTATAGCTTTTGACTTTTCAATTAAGTTGGGGCAAACGTTGGTTCTAAGATTTACAGTTGGATTGGTGATGAGTAGCAGATACCATTGGGTAATTAATTTTGTTTTATTTTTATTCTTGAGGGTCAAACATGTGGGGTAGGGGAAAGTTGGTTATGCGTAATAAATTCATCATATGAGCAGTTCAGTATTGTGACGGGGGGGTGGCTGCTTATAGCAACAGTTCTGGACGATAGAAAAGTAATTACATACTTGAATTAGTTATTCTCGTGTATAGAGTGCTATAGCACGTATAATCAACGTCAATCGATATTATACGTACTAACTAATTGAAACTACATTATTGCTTCAGTATACGCTTAATAAGTACTTATCCGTTTCTTTATATATTAATAAAAACTTTTCTTGTACACGTAACCAATCAATTCTCTTCCCTTATTCACCCCCACAATACCAAACTGCTCAGCAACATGAGTGAAACCTCGCACGTACCTGATTTTGATTTTTCGATAATAGGCAGCGGCGACTCGGCGCCTAGTGGAACGATCGTTTGATTCGTCGTGACGATCTGATTCGTCACCGAGGCTACGGTCACCGCGTTTTGTTGATGCTGTTGCTGCTGCTGTTGCAGTTGCACTTGCTGCTGCTGTAGATGCTGCTGCTGCTGCTGTTGCGGCTGCTGCGGCAGTATTTTTCTCTTGTGGTTGCACAGCTTTGTCAACTGCCCCGCCTTGCCTTGATTCGGGCTCCAAGGCCGCGTCGCCACCTGTAACCGCAAAATGTCAAACGTCATTATATTACACTGCACAGCTGGTCGCGCGCTAATGCGCAAATTAAAAGGTGGAGCTATTATGGCTCGAGACCGTGTATAGGGGTGGGTTGTTGTTGTAAAAGGTGGGCACACGCGTAGGTTGTCAACGAATTCAATTTGGACGGTCAGGTGCTAAAATATTTATTTCATTTGGGGTTGGATGATGATGGTGATGAGGTGGCAAGTAAGTGTAAAGTGTTTTTAAAAAATTGCTGGTCGAGTGGTTGTAAACAACGTGGCTTTAGTTCCCAATTGAAATACAGTAAACGCTTTGTTCCAAAGAAATAAGCATTTCCAGCATATAAGTCAAACAAAATTTCGCCTCGTGAACAAGTGTTTTCGGTAAAAAAAAATGACAATCAATTTCGTATCTATACGTATTTAAAAAGCATTCCATAAAAAAAAAATCAAACTCGTATGTAACCAATCGACAACTACCAATATAAAACCCGCAATCTCCAAACCACCAACAACAACAACAACAAACAGCTTCCGTAAACACAGCGCATGCACATCCACGCGGTTGCGCGAGCATTGCGCACACAAACACACACATATATATCTAGCAGAGTCGCGAGAGCGCCACCTGCAGCGCTCGCGAAACCCGCAGCACGTGCTCGCGCGCGCCAAAACAAACTCGCGCACGTGCGCGACCACACACAGACAACGACACCGTCAACCACAGAAATATCTAGCTACGTGAAAGAGAGACTGACCACCGTCAATCCGGACACGTGGTTGCCGCCGAAACGGCTCCAGTCTATCTGGAAGTACAGGCTCATCCTTCCGCAGCTTCACCAGCACCAGTCGCCTGCGGCAGCACCCCATATATAATAACAAAAGTCTGCCGCACGCGCGCACACTTACACCTGTATAATACCTCTCCTCCGACAAAAATCTCTATAGGGATATCTATTCACCCCACACGCCTTCACCACAAACTCTTATAAACACACACACACTCACAGAGAGAAAGAGACACTTGGAGCAACTTGGCACACTGCACACCGCGAGAATATATCCGCGAGTGATTTACGACTAGCGCGCGAAATTCAAAGCCCGCGTCTGCGCACAGCGGGGAGTCGCAGAGAGTGAATAAAAAAAGGGCGAGAGAGCAGCACTACACAGCAGCGGTTGCGTAATCGATTATACGCGTGTTTTCGCGCGCGCGCCCGCTCGCCTACTAACGGGCCGCCCGCGCGCTCGGCTCCTTTTTTCCCTGATCCTTCGCTCTCTCTCCCTCGCCTGCGTCGCCCCGTCGTCGTCGTCGGCGGCAGTCGTCCCCCTCTATACACACTCCTCTCTTCTCTCCTTCGCTGCTCTCACCGCGCCGCTCACGCGCGCTCTCCTCGCCTTGTACACTATATACAAGAAAGACTGAGGACCGAGTCGAATTCGACCTGTCGATTATTACTTTTGCCGCACGCTCTCTTTTTTCCTTTTCCCGACGCTGAGGAACGACGAGAGTATTATTATAAGAGAAACGAGCGCGGAACGAACGATGCGCTCGCGACGACCGGCGGATACATTGTGCGCGCGCTTTGTCATTCGAGGAACGCGCGCGCTCAAACGCCCGAAAGTCCCTAAGGTAGGCGGTGGTGGTCGTTATGGTGGGGATATAGGAGAGAGAGAGAGAGTGAGCAGGGGTTTCTATATAATGCCTATATTATAATACGCCTCCGCTATAGCGTTGTGTTGTTCCCTTGCCCTTTTTGTCCTGCGCGAATTTCAATGGATGCGCTATTCGCTCAAGTATATATCTCGAGAGCCTGGTGCTGGCGCGAGTCGTTTTGTTTCTCATTGATCAATTGATACTTTTTTTCTTCTCTCTCTCTATCGTACGCGGGGTGGTATGCGGCTGAGACGGAGGAGATAGGGATTCTCTTCATATTATGCGAAGGGTGGCTATATGACTTTTTCGTTTTTGTTTTTCTCTCCTTCACAGCAGAGAAGAACCGTGACGCTGACTAATGTGTCGCTAGCATTTTTCGGGCATAATGCGCGCGGCTTCGATATGCATATAATTAATTCACCAGCACGCGTTCGAATTCCAGAGTCGAGTCGCTTTGAAATCGCGAATCTTATTGATAGGCCTATACGTCACACGTATATATAGTCAGATAAAATAATATCCATCGGCGTTTTGGCGAATCGTAAACTGCGCGTATATACTCTGAAGGGTATATATATACGCGCGCGAGAGCAATTAATCAACCCCCGTTTTGCACACTTCGCTTACCACGCGCGTGCAGCCCCTTTTCTCGCGTATATAAAAGGGGAGGGAGAGAGAGAGAGGGAAACTCAATTAGCAAATAAATAAGCTGCAAACTCCTCGACTGCCATTAAAATCCATTCTTCCATTATGCCGCGCGACAAAGCCGTGTATTGTAACAAATTGTAGCCTTATATACTCCCTCTTTCCCCCCCTGCGCTCGAAATATCATGCAATTACTTTCGCCGAAAAAAGAAAGCCCGTGTATGTGTATCCCTTTTATACGACGGCGGCGGCGGCGACGACCCTTCTTCCACGCGGTAACTCTATTCATATCCCTCCTAACGTTTCCTTCTCTTCCCCATCATCGTGTGTGTGTGTGATCGATGCGCAATGACCCTTGGCTAAAGTCCGCTGGTCCGAGGAATTCCACGCCAAGCGAGAGAAAGTACGAGAGATCAAAAGAAATTTCTCGAGTCGTGTGTTAATTAAATGTTTGCCAGAGTTTTATGCGTGTATGTCTATGTGTGTGTATGAGGGTAGAGGAGGCTGTAATAAATTGACGCGCAGGGGGTGAGAAACAGAGAGAGAGCTTTTATGGAGGGAAATTGATGGGCGAGAGCACAGGGTGTCGGAGAGAGAGAAGATTGCGTTTGATTCATATTCAAATTCGGTTAGGTGGCGCGCGCGCGTTTCATCCCCTGTTTTGATGTTTATAACAGGGTTAGGGTCAAAGTGTAAGGTAGGTTATAATTGTCCCTAGTAGCGACACGGGCGAAAGGCATTAGCCGAAATTTTGACACGACGCGGCCAAGTGAAAATGTTAATGCAATATTATTCATCATCTTGAAGAAAAGATATTACATTAAAGCACGTAAAAAGAGCATCAAGAAGAAGAAGAGGAAGAAGAAAAACAATTAATAAAAGCCAAAGGTATTTCTCGCACGGCGAGCAGTACAATACGACCGATCATGTTTTGCCTCTCGCGCACGCATTATATACGTGTCGGGCATATCATCCACGCTCTCTCTCTCTCTCGCCGCACCTCCGCACACATATACTCCCGAGCGGATTTATGGGCCGGTAAACTCCCGCGGCCCATTATATCCCGCGCGCGGCGTTTAAGTAAGATAACAACCGCGCGAGCGAGTGCGGAGGGGGATATAATTCGTGCCCCCCTCTCATCCTCCTTCCTCACGAGCTTCGGACGCGAACTATCTGTCTCGAGGGTAGGAACGCCGTGTGCGCTCGGAATTCCAAAAAAATTGCGGCTTACTCGTGTGGCCGCAGGAAAGAGGTGCATGGTATATGTGGGAGGTATAGTAGAGGGATCGATGAACGAGAAGAGTGTGTTTATGCATGTATGCAAAGAATAGGTGTCTTGGATTTATGGTGAATTTTCTGAGTGTAATTGGCTCAAAGTTGGACAAGTGACACGGGTCACGGTCTATTATATCGAAAAGCGGTAACAACGCGGAGTTTAACTACAGTTCGGAACGTCGGGGATAGAAAAAGATTAAAGCGTGGAGGGCACTCGAATTTCAGTCAAAAGTACCGGCATTAGCCGGAGCATCGTAGCAGGAAAGCTGGATTAAATCGTCCTGCTCCCTGTATACACCCGTTTGAAAACACTGGTAATCGATAATGCGCCCGCACGGGGGAAAGAGGGAGACAGTAGCAAAAGCGAAACACATGAAGAGAGATAGAGAGGGAATTAACACGGACCGGTCACATAGACACGACGACTCAATGGAATATAATGTTTCGATGGAATGAAAGGGTTGCGTATACATTAGCCATGATTCACCCAGCAAATATTGATCGACGCGCCGCAGCATAAACTCTATCGCGTCGTCGTATATCGAAAATATTTAATCACACAATGTATAATATACACACGTATATATATAATATTCATTATCCCCCATAAATAAAATTCGCCCGGTTCTTCCAGCTACTTTATCGCGGCAAAAATATATTATTCTCTATATACACCGCGTAAACGTATTTTCGTTTATGTATATTGGTGTACACCATCATCATCCACACAGAGGCGCGCGTATTATTCATAAATTCCGTTTACTCGGCAGATTAATCAAGTTAGCCGGCGGAGAGAGAGCGAGCGCGGTTAATTGGCCCTCGATCCCGCGCACAAAGCATACAAATGTCTTCTCCGGGCCGAGTAAGGGCTCATATACGAGAGGCTTTATCGACGCCGAGTGAATTATGGCGCTTCGTTGGGTATTAATGTATTCGGAGGGGGCTGCTCTGCGAGAGTTGTCTCGCTCGCGCTGAAAAGTTTCGCTGTTTTTTTGTTTTTTTCTTTTTTGTTTTATCGGACACGCGGGTGAACGTACTTTTGCCGCGTACACAAACACACGGGTAATGAAGTGACGGATGTGCGGCTGTTAAAAGTTTGGCCGGGTAAAATTGATGATTGTAAGAAGGAGTCGTTTGTCATTCGTATAATTATATCCCTAATTATATATTATCTGCAGAATGAATGTTATATATTCTCGTTAAATACGTAAAGGATTATACATGTAAAGAATTAAATTCGCGTATATGCGCACATTTCCGCTAATGATACTACACTCGGCAATATAACCGATCGCAATGATGCGCTTATATATGTACAACGCGCGGCGCGCTGCACGTACTCCGCAGCAACTAGGTCGGCCGTTAAATAATTAAGTGGGCTATTGAATAATAGATTGAAGATGATAATATTTAGTTGCGCGCATAGCGTGAATGTACATGTACATAGTCTCTCTCTCGAGTGGTTGCGGGAAATCCGCACATGATATATTCAGCAAACGCGGGCACGTTCAAATATTTAGAGCTCTCGCCGCGTTATAATTAATGATTTTCAATGTAATATCCGCGCTCTCGTTATGCACACGGAATCAACATCATTTTGCCAGTAATTGCGACTCCGACGTATATAATATATAATAATGTAATTGCTTTATTGAGCACCGATCAAAACAAACAGAATTTTTTTTTTCTCTAAAGAGAGAAAACCTCAACGAACTCTCCGCACATACAGCGAGTGACTCTACATAACCGCTTGAAGTATCTCTGACTCGCGTCCGCTAATTTCCGCCAATTAAATCCTCTTAAACCTCGCTTATATACTCGCTCGCTTATATGTGCTCTGTGCGCGTCAAAAGTCCGCAGCGATCGCAATTGCGTCACGTGTCCGCGCGCGCGTTGCGCAACAATGAGCGTCTTTGTCCTTCACTCGCAGCAGCAGCAGCGATTTCAATCGATCCAAGGCGCGATATACACGGCTGATCGACATTGCAGGGGCTATTATATACACCCACGACGTCGTATATTATAACAGACGTTGTTTTGTGTGTATATATCACTCATATCGCTTGTACATACGCGCGCGTTATCACGCGAGATGTCAATTTTGTCTGCATCGCAGAGAGAGACTTGTGTTATCGAGTCAATGGAAAAACAACTGTCGATAGTTTAGATGCAGCACAAAGCGCTGTACGCGTGTCTGTCGGAATTTTCGAAACTAAACGCGCGCGCCTACTAATCGGTACCTGACACCCGACAGAAAGAAGAAGAAAGGGGGACAGCAGCAGCAGCTGTGCGCGCGCCTTCTAAAAGCCTCCCAAACAGTTCTGCCGTATCATTCAATTTGCACTTCCAAACAACGCATCGCCGACGGTGTAAATCCTTGCTCATCGCTTTTCGAGCAACGATATCTCTCAGAAACTCTACACGCAACGCGTTCCCACGCGAGCGGGCGAAACAATCGGCTTCCTACCTCCTCCTCCTTCTCTCTCTCTTCGCTCGGGAGCGATCAGGCCGAAAATTTCGCCCGATAAACTCGGCACGAAGGCAGCGTATTCATACGGCCGGATGATGCTCCTTTCAATTACGCGCTAGACGTGTTCATTTCGACGATCAGGAAAGGGGGCGAGCGAATATTGGGCTTTGTAATTGTAGGTGAGCATGATGCAGGGTTGTGTGTGCATGTTCGTTCGTATATATGCACGTAGTACGTGTAAATGTTTTGTGTACAAGCTTTGTATGTGGGGGTATAGAGTTGTTTGTAAATTGGAAGATGATGTCTTGATTGGGGTGTGGGGTGGTAGATACGATGTTTATGGCGGGTTATATGTTGTTGGTTGAGCAGATGTTTGCGTGATTTTTCGAAAGTTGGATAGTCATTGGTGTCGAGCTGTTATACATATCAGATCCTTTTTAGCATTGAAATGATGATGGATGGTCTTATTCAATTATGAGGTGAGAAAAGTGGCAGGTAGACAGTATAGTCCACAACAGATGGACAATGTTCTATACCTAGTAATTCACCTGGCTGTTATTAGATACGAAACAAAATTTTCTACAATTGATTTTGCACCTATTTACCTACTAATTTAGTTACCCAACAAATAAACATGTAATTATAAACTTTCCAACAACCAAAAACCCATTCTTATAATTATTACACTTTATCACCCCAACTTCAGCATACCCACGAAAAAGAGTTTTCGCAGAAACATCTCTCTCATTCAATTACAGCCAACTCCACTCTCCGCATCTTCAAACTCCTCGACGCAACCCAACCCACCAGCTCTTGCTCTCCCTCGTCTCTCTCTCTCTCACCTTCTGCAATTACCCAAACGAAAAGCCCGAGACCGCAAAAAGCCGGCTCTCGCTAATGCACGATCGCTCGCTTGCTCTCGCGCGGGTGAATCCTTCCTCCTCTCGGCGATTAAAAATGGCCGGAGGTCTGAGTGCGCGCGCACGTGTATTGTTACCCGCGCTTCTCTCTCTCCGCTATTTTCGCATTCCTCTCGGCAGTTCCGCGCGGCTGCGCTTTTTCGAGCGATCTTCCTCTTGGCTCCTTTTTCATTATTCAGCTCTCGCGCGTCGCTTCGAAAATTCTCTCACAAGCGCGTCGCTGTATTTTAATTAATCCGAGAGGAGAGAGAGAGAGAGCGGTTTGCACCGTGCGGAGGTGTCGAGATTTTTATCGCGCGTGCCGCCGGCGGCGGCACAGGCAAGAAAGTTTTTGAGGATGTGTACGGGGAGTTATCGTGATGCGCGGCGGCTGAGGTCTGTCAGATCGCCGATGAACGATAAATTTTTATTGTGTTTATTGAAAAAAAAAGAGAGAAATATTGTCTCTTTATTGCCCGCGTTGTTATATTATTCCCCAATGGTGTAGTAGTATCCGGTTTCGCGAAAGGCCCATCCTATTACGACCCAAAGTGCCTCTATTGCTATAATAGGCTTTCCGTTTCTCCCTTCCCCCGTCTCTATACACAGCGGCGGAAACTTCGTGTACAACAATCGCACATGCCATTCGACACCTATGTCTCTCTCTGGCAGCAACCCACTTACCGCCGTGTAGCCAACCTCCTTTTTCGAGCATCCCACGGGACTACACCATGAATCCTCTTCTCCCGCAAACAGACAGACTTCTCTCTTTCTCTCTCACACGAGCGCAAGTGTCTATACAACATACACACATGTCAGCCCGGCGGCGATCAATCGAGCGCGAAAACTCGCGACGGCTTTTCGGCGGAAGAGCCGAGAGCGTCGTTAAAGGAGAGGTCGAGTCTCTGGTTTATTCTTTTTTCCCTTTTTTGCCCCCCTTCTTTCTTTCGTGTAAAAGGGCGGAGAGGAAGAGAAGAAGGTGCTAAGGAGGGACGCGCCGTCGTGCTATATACGAGTTTCCTCTCTTTGTCGGGTGTATATACGGGGACGCGGCTCGCTGGTGTTGTTAGCGACCGTATCGGTGTATCGATTGGGCTTTATCGCTGGTTTAGGAGTAATTTTAGACGGGTGAAGAAAAAAAGTGTTTGAAAGCTGGTTTTAGAATGTTTTCGAGTAACAGTGAACGCTGTTTTAACCTTTTGAATCGTTAATTTCAATCATTTTTACTAGATAATTATTTTCTGTTTCAGAAAGATTTAGCGATGATGGGATAAATGTTATAAAACTAGTCACTTTATAACTTCCCCATCAGCGGGAAGTAATGCAGCAAAACAAAACCCACCCATATACTTCGAATCCCATAAATATCCCATTATTCACACCTCCCCATCCATAACCCACATTGCAAACCGCCCTGCGCACGCCGCAATTGTCACCGCGCTTCGGCCCGAAATAATCACCACAGAGCAGAGAGACACGACACACGATTAAAAACCTCATTGTATCGCGCATACTTTCTCTCCCTCTCTCTCTCTCCATAACTCAAAAATCCCAAACGGTGTGCCGCTGCAGCGCAGAGACAGCCGGCGCGCTATAAATATCTATACACTCTCGCCGCGTGCGACGCGCGGACGTGTTAATAACGAACGAGCGACGACGACTCCCCGCGCCTGCCGCAAAAGGAGGGGACAGAGAACGACTCTCGCTCTATGCTTTTTTCAGCCGCGGCGAGATTCCGGACAGAGAGAGAGCGACGGTCTTTTTTTGAGGCAGATGGAGGAGAGAAGGCGGAGGTTGATGATGACAATGAAGAAGGAGAGATAGGTGCCGGCAACAACTTGGGAGTTTTTTGTGCCGGCGGCTGGAAGAAGGGATTTTTGATTATCGAATTTATTAATAGAGGCAAGAGCAAGCGAGGTTTCGTCCCACTGCGCGTGTTTTTGTCGGCGCGCGCCCCTGAGGTATTTGGGTGTGTATAGTCATTAATTTACCGCGCGAGTGTATATTTTTAATTGGGTGAGAAGAATTTTTCGAGAAAATTTCGCGCAGGGAAAATTTTAAAGCTCTCGCGTGGAGTCGTTATAATATGGCGCGCGCTTCCTCGCAGCAGTGGCATATACTAATTTATGATGATGATAGCCGGTGTTTAGCGTCTTAAAAATGCACAAGTAGCCGTAAAGCGCGCGGCAGTCAGTCGAGAGAGCGGCTAATGATGAAATTCCTTCGCGGAATCCAATGCTATACCCAGTAATCACGGAAATACTTGACTCTTTAACCGGAATTCATCATCCGGCATTACATTATTATCTCCACTCTCTACACTCCTTCTCTTCTCCCCCATCTCGACTCGGCGCAGTCCCAACCTGCCCGCGAAAAAGAGACCAAAAAGCCCTTATCTCGCTTGGCCGAAAAGCCGCACGCGCGATAATTAAAACACCGTGCACAAACAACAACAACACAGCAAGCTAACTGAAATTCTAATGAAATGCATAAGCACAGCCGTCGCGGCGCGAGTATGCAACAATAAAATCCTTTTAATTCACCCTCTGCATTATGAATATTCAAGCCTGGCTCTCTCGCGGGTCCGATCTAACGCGCACTCAACTCTCTAACGCGCCTCGCCCAATCTAAACAAGCGCCGGCTGCGAAATAACCGGCCAATTAACTTTAATTATAACGAGAAGCGTGCAGGAAAAGAAAGAAGCCGAGTTTAAACCACTCGCTCTCGCGGGAGATATTACAATAAGTAAGACTAACAATCCATTAAGGGGGGCAAAAGCGGCGGTGGCGGCGGCTCTCGCAAATGAAGACCATAAATTAGCGCTCTCAGAGCTCCGAGCGGCCGCCGCCGCCCACGACGTGGACGCGCGGGAGATAGCCGATCCGTTGGGGAGGAAGCATTGTTAACGATTGTTAACGCGCGGGTGATGCATAAAGATGTCTCGTTAAACGAATTGCCCCGGGAGGGTGAAGTCGCGGATTTAGATGGTGCGGAGGAGCCCGGAGGAGATTTCTTTCGCGGTAAGTGCGAGCGTGCAGCCGGCTATAATTCGATTATGGGCCGGAAGAGTGGTTTAAGATTAAGACTCGGGTTAGTGGCTGCTTGCTTGTGGGGGTTTTTTCAGGGTTTAATGTGCGGATCTTGAAGTGTTTAAGGAATACGTTATTGAAGTCATGGATGTGAACTTATTTATCGGTTTATTAACGATCTCCCTAAATAAAAAAATTGCCTGAAAAAGAAATGCAGGGCTCCATGATATAGCAAGATTAATCTTGATATTGTATTGTCTTGTCTCAATATTCAAGACAATAATCGATACAATATTTATATGCAGTTTTCGATACAATATCAAGATTGCGGTGTCGAGAATGTGAAGAATCTTGTCTTGTCTTGGAAAATAGCGTAACATTTTCTAATCGTGGTAATTTAACGAAATAATCATAATTCAACAAACTTCAGTAATTGCGGACGACCATGTTCGAGTGATAAAGATTGGTGGAGTAGTATAAGACGACGCGCTCCTATATCCTCTCGAGCCGGCTTACTTAGGTATGTGAGGCAACAGGGAGAGGGTGCGCCGCCTAGCGGTGGCTAATTTTAACTAGCGAGACAATAATTACAGAAATATTGTATTGTCTCGCTCTCGTGCTGCCCTCAAAAAATGCTATACCCATACATAACATTAAGTCTAATTGGGATATTATAAACTTCTCATTAAAAGTCATGTACAACTTTCCGCGACAAGTAAAACGATTTTATTTCAATTTTCACTATTAACCTACTTCATCACGTCACCATAGTACGTTCTCTGAAACATTTTAAATCCAATACATCGTTATTAGCAACTACACCGCGTATATAGCTTCCAGCATGTACACCACTCTCTCTCCCTTCCTTATAATTATCGCGCAGTAGGCAGCTGCTGCGCACGACCGCAACGAAATAAATTCGTCCAATTAATTAATCCCTCTTATACTCACGCTCCCTTTCCTCCTCTCCCCTCTCATGACGATTGCGAAATAAAAGATTTTAATCGTCTTAATTATAAATGCAAGCCATTTCTTTATCTATCTCCTCTCCTTCCTTTTGTTCGACTCCTACACTCACTCTCTCTTCGACGTGTAACGTCAAACCGCGTCGTCATCGCGGCTTATCTCCGTCACCGCCGCCTTTCTTTTCATTAGCATTCCATTCTTTTCACACCGGGGTTTGCCATTTAATTGAGGGCTTTGCTTTTCGGCTAATAACGCCGCGCACGGACGAGAACGAGAATTGTTGTTTTTTCCAGAGCGCGTAAGAGGATTACACGACGCTCGGTATTATGAGCGTTAGAATTACGCGCACGTGTTTTTTTTAATCCCCGAGTGACTTTTTAATAATAATTTCATTTGAGAAGATTTGCGCGCGAGCGTATTACGTACATATAATACGTGTATGTGCGCGCGTTACGCGCGCGAGAGCGTATACGTATATACGAAGCTGACCTAAATCGCAGCCAAGGACGCGTTATTAAACACAGTTATTGTGCCGAGCTTGTGCGCGCGAGCGACGGTTTAATGCGTCGCGCGGGAGAGAGAGAGAGACGTGTACGCGCGTTATTCAGCAATTAGTGAAGCGTGTAAATTATTAAAAATTGTTATTATTCGCGCGTGTATTGTTCCGGCGTAAATGTATCTCGGTATTTGAATTTTCAATATCGACGTCGTCATTATTATATTATTGCTATTTTTAAATATACGTACATATTCTCTATCCTTGTTTCGTAATTATCCGGGACACAGTACTACTCGTTGCGTGAAAAATCAAGTCGTTAAACGAGAGACCTGCAAGTGGCAACCACGTCAGTAGATTCACGGAAGCACTTTATTGAACTAGTAATTTAATTGCCTCTTTTGAGAATATCACTCAACGAGGCGTGTGTATTATATTCGTCTCTCTGCTATTATTGCTACTGAGAAAGAACATATACACGGGACAATAGTTCATTATTCTCTGCTTAAAACTACAAAACAACCTATCAACGACCACAGCCGAGTAATTATATAATACACAATAAGCTCCAAACTCCATATATTTTTTTTTTCCTCACCAACAGATAAAAACACCTTTCCGCAAATACGCTCTAAAAATGCTCTCCCTAACCAGGAAGAGAGAGCATGACAAAGCTTCGCCGCACGCACGCCTCTTCACAAAAACATTCCAGCCTCGAAATATCGCCCCCTCGGTCTCTCATTGTCCCCCGCCCTGCTACGTTCCGACAACAAAAAAAAAGAGAAAACGCAATGCGCGCGACTCCGTATCGTGATGCTCGTCATGCACAATGGAAATAATAATAATAATAATAACGAGAGGTCGAGAGGGAAATTCAAATGCAGCTATAACACGTGCGACGATAACACGTTTCGAGAGCGACTCGCCGGGGCTAATTACAGCGATGCGGAGTTTGCTAATGTGCAGTGTGTATATGTATGATAGACGAGTGGTACTGCTTTGCTTTGGTCGTTTCTTGCGCAGGTGAGCGTATGATGGCTGAGGTCGTTTTGGTTTAGGGACTAGCTTTGGCTTGACGAGGATGGGAGATGAGGCGAAGATTTTTAATGAGTGTAGTTTGGTTGAAGGTCTGTTTGTACAGTCGGAAGTGCGAAGTTTAAACTTCAAAAATAGACTTGACTACTTGGAATTCAAATACACAATCGTATGAATTTTCGCATAAAGTTATTAATTTAAAATAATTATTTAAAAGCACATTTATTTGATAAAGAACAAACTTATCGTTTCAATGTAAAATTCCAATCTAAATATAAACAGGTTCGCTTGACATGTTTTTATTAAACGCTCTAGCAGCACAACTCCGAAAATTCGTTCCACTGCGAGTACATCAAAGCCACGAGCAGGCATTTACCACCTCTAAATTCTCCTCTGCCCCCGCCGCCGTCAAAAAAAGCCTCGCAAACCGACGAGTCTCCGGCGACGCGAGACAGGAATCAAAGTCACGCTCGCTCGCTCGGCGCTAATTAAGCGCTTCTGCGAAATCGCGAGATAGCGCTCCTCGCCCGCGAATAAGCCCAGACGACGCCACCGCCGACTCCGGGTAATTACACGTACTGAATAACTCGACGTATTGACGCGCGGCGAGGGGAGAGAGAGCAACAGAAGCAGCAGCAGCAGCTTTTTCCCTCGGCGATCATAAATGCACGATTTTGTGCTTGGCTTTGTGTTTGTGTGTTATAGACGCGCGCGCGGCTTAGTGCCTCGCCGCTTGTTAAAAGTTAATTGGCCGCGCGTGATATTTTCATTCGGCTCGATTTATCGACGTTTCAATTATATATATATACGAGAGCGCAGTTGATTTTTCCCCCGGCGCAATGTTTTTCTCGCTCCTTTATGTATACGACGTTCACGAGCACGCGTTGTTTTATCGAGACGTGTTCTCTTTTTTTTCCTTTCATTTGCGCTTGCCTTTTCGGTTTTGCGATTGTCGCGAAGGTTCTCGTCTCCCCTCTCTTACCTTCGGTACGGTGTGAGAAAGACCTGGCGCGTCGTAAAAGCACGAGCGCGTGTCATTGTCGTTATAAAGTAGTTTTACGCGGGATTTATTGTGAGAGGTTATTGGAAGATATAAAAGGAGCGCGCGCGGGCAGAAAGAAATGAAATTTATTTTATAGTTCGATAAAGAAGCAGTTTATAGTGCGGCCGCTCCTCGCGTATGTATGGCTGTGTAAACAAATAATAATAAATTAATCGATAATTGAAAAAAAAAATTTATATATATAATGGCCAAGCGTTATAACGATTAAGAGGTCGTCTCATAGCGGTGGAAGGAAGAAAAAAAGAATATAATTTAACGCGAATAAACTTTTATACGCGAGCGTAAGGAAAAAAGTTGATAACAGACCGCCCACTTCTTGTACGATCTGTTTTACAACGCTAGCAAACACCTTCTCCCGCGCTTTTTTCCGCTCTCCTCGGGATCCTATACTTCTCTAAAAACTCTTTCCACCTCCTCCTCTCTTTCTTTCGAAGCGTCAAGATATTCTCGTACACAGCGAGACTCGAATAAAAATTTTTTCTCTCTTTCTCTCTCTGTTTCCCCTTCGCCTCGGCCGCGCGCAAGTCGAGCAAAAGGAATTAACGAGCAAAAATCCCGTCCCGACGAGCGAGCGAGCGCAGCGGCGGCGAGCGAGTGAGAATCCAAAACAACAATTTTACGATCGAGAAATCTTGCGGGCGAGCAAAGGTGCGAAAGCGCTTTGCGCACGAGTAAGCGGCGTATAGAAAATGCCAAAGCGCATTTCTGTGGGAGAGAGAGAGAGAGGAGGAAAGAGCGAAGAAGGTGTATACGAGAGAGAGAAAGGAGCGCGGGAAAAAATGAGAATGCTGGTTCTCCACTGCGGCGGAGGAGGTTTTTGTGATTGTTTATAGTTCTGTAAATTCATTATTGAAATGTTTTATTTTAGTACGCTATGTTTGAAAGGAAAATAATTTTAAAATGGAAATAATGGGTAGACGAGAATTTTTTTTTTCCTGCTTTGCGTAACGTATAATTGAATGTATCTATATTTAAGTAACGTTATCGATTATTGGGTAAATACGAAATGACTATTGTCATGTAATTATTTCTTCTACGCGTCAATTTAGTCGTGTCGTGCGCAGCGGATACTTTTGAAGTCGACAATTATATTTAATTTCTTAACAGGAAAATATACGCGATAATTAATTACTCATACAACGAAACGGTAATAATTGTTGTACCTAATATTAAATAAAGATATGGCATATTTTTATCGGAAAATTGTTATCTATGCTTCTTTCGAAAACTTGATAATGTTAATTAAATATAACATTGGACATATAAACGTATTAAACATTAAAGATAAAACTGACACTTAACATACAGTAAAAACTAAAACTGGATAACTATTTTCAATTCTACTAACAACCTGACCTCCGCCCACATCACCAAACCTAATTCCTACACCTCTGAACGTCCCCGTTTACACAAAATCTCATGTTTCCCTCTCGCGCCGTTCCGCACGACATCCAACTACCAGCAGCACACGAGTGGAAAAGGGCCGGAACATCATCGCTATACCTATATTACCTCAACGGGGCGACCTTGAGTCACGCACGGCGAACCACGTCGTCGACGTCCACACACTACGAAGACGCCGAGCTCGCGACTTTACACTCTCCTCTTTATAACTCAATCCCACAGCTTGCACGCGCATAAACCTAGTTTCGATGTGCCCCTCCACTCACACACACGTGACTTCCTTTTTTTACGACGTTGCGCCATCGCACGCATTAATGCTAAAATCAAACAACTGTCCTATCTAGGGCTGCAAAATGTAGCAAGATTAATCTTGATATTATACTGCATTACCTCAATATTTAAGACAATAATGGATACAATATCTTTATACAGTTTTTCGATACAATATCACCATTGTGGTATCAATAATGTAAAGAATCTTGTCTTGAAAATAACTCAACATTTTCTAATCGTAATAATTTATCGAAATAATCATAATTCAATAAACTTCGGTAGCTGCTGATGACCATCTACTTACGAGATGTTCGAAATATAAAGGTTGACGAGGTAGTCGGCGACGCGCCGCTATATACCCTCAGGCCGGCTTAATTAGGTACGTGAGGCTACGGGGAGAGGGTGCGCCGCCTAGCTGCGGCTCATTAACTAAGCTCTGATCGGCAGCACATATGTGGCGGGAAAAATCAAATTTTAAATATGGCATTTATTTATATACCTGTGCTGAAATTTTATTGGTTTTGTATAAAACGTAGTGTATTTGTATATTAAATTACCTTCAGTTACATTATTCTTAAAATTCAGTAAATATTTAACTTAAAAGTTTCTTAAATTTAAGAACATTTTTATGTTCTAGTTCCATTCTTATAAAATTTGAGTTACATAACTAACTTTCATTTAAATATTATATTAAACTTGATATATTTCAGTATGAAAATATTTTTAGTTACGTTGTTTTTAAATGTGACATTCTTAATCTTCATTTCGATTATTTATACATTTCATTTGTATATCCGTAACTTAAATGTGCATTAATTTTCCTAAAAACTGTCATGTACTTGTATATTAATTCGTGTTCTGTTATCCGTATTCGATTTCAATTCAAACCCTTTAGACTTCTATTACATTTGAAATTTTAATATTTTGGTATTAACCTTAATGTATTTGTATATTAAATTACATTCCGTTACATTATTTCTAAAATTCAGTAACATTTGTAACTTGAAAGTTTCATAAATCTAAGGACATTTAAAAAGGTCTGAAACCCAAATATCCGGGGGTGCGATGTTCTCGTAAAAAAAGGAGACGTGCCACAGTGAACGTCAATTATTTCAAAAACTTACTATTTTACGTCTACGTATCTTCCTCTTCTACGTGGACTTGTAATTTTTTAAACAATCGACTCGCTTTTTGTCGCTCGTCTGCGTAACTCCAATATGATCAAGAATTTTAAGCCAAGACAATAATACTATTCATATTGACTGAAAAGACCAAGACAAGAAATAAATTTTCAAGAATTTCCAAGAGCGAGACAATAATTACAGAAATATTTTATTGTTACATTCTCGTGCCACTCTATAGTATATCATAGTTCGCGAGCTGTTTGTTATTTTTCGTTTCCGGGCTGTAAAGCGCGGTCGCGTCGTATAAGACGGAATTCTATTTTAGCTTTATGCGGCAAAAGCCAAGTAGCGCGGTACTTATACGTGTTCATAAGCAAGCGGTGTATGCACGACGGGATAATTATCGCGTTACTCTTAGAGAACTTATGGAAATGCGCCTAGTTGAGGCCATTATCGCCGGCGATCTGCGCGGGAAGAGATGCACGCGCGTCAATCTTTCGGATTACCATACAATTACAAGCGTAATTAACGCGGAGCGTACGCACGCGTGCTTGATGAATTGAGTGATTTGTTCCTTATACCCGCCACGTTTTAATTGATTTTTTCTTTATACACAAAAACCTATACCCAACGCGGAAAACTACGCTCAAAAGCCCTCGCACTTGTCTCCTCGCATGATATTATGTAGAGCTGATTCGCGCTGCTCTCGTGGCATTGTCTCGCATTACGCGACCTAAATATACACGCGCGCGCTACCACCTTATTAGCATAAATATTTCCATTATTTTTATTATATACGTATACGGCCGTGTATATATACGTGCGCCTGAATATTTATGAGCCGTCGAAGCTCATTAGCCTCGCGCGCCGATAATTAAACCGCGAAACGGTGTATGTACATACTTTTACGATTAATCTGCACGCGCGTGCGATGGAGATGTGTCATTGAGCGGTCGCGCATCATTGTATCAAGGTTTACTGCTCATCCTTCTTTATTTTTCGCACCTCACCGCGCGCGCGTATAATACGACGAGAGTTACGTAAACCAGTGGACTCTGCTCGCTGGATTTATTTACGAGGGACTGTAAAGTTGTCGTGTGATGTGTTTTATACACTATGTACATGCGTAATAATTTTTTTTTCCACGGCTGTTTCAGCGTCGATCGACTCGGGATCGTAATTAATTGGACAATATTCTCTTATGTAAAATCTTACATATATGTACGAGGTTTCGATCGTATAATATATATGATCGAGTGTTTTGCGACAAAGTAAAAAGAATTGCGTCGTATTATGAAGACATTTTTCGTTATCTCTGCGCGCCGCGGTAATTTTGTTTGACTGGATATAAGCAGGGCAAATATTTGTTATGAAGTAATGTGTGCGCAGCAGTGTGTTATCGATTAGAGACGCGGTTGTATAGAACTATCTTAAAATGTGCGCGCGTGGAAAAAAAAGGCTTGATAAACGATTATTTTTCCACGTTCTGAGCGATCAGCAAAATTTTTATTCGATTGGCTTCTCAAGCCCACAATTTTCAATGTTTAGTCGTTCAATTAGCCACGTATATTCAATACACCGAGCCAACCACTAAATATCCTCGTCTAAAAATAACACCCCTCTACCTTCAGCATTTAAATATTCCGCAAAAATCTTTAGTATTCATAAATAACGCACAAACTAATTACAGCAAGCCAGGGGACATAATAAACATAATGTTAGCCTGCGCACGAAAAGGGGGGGAAAAAAACGTCACCGCACCGGCACATCGTCGCGAAGCATTATACTTTGCAATAAATTTTATAGCTATACAAGCTCTCCTCAAACTGCCCACTAAAGAAGAACTTAACCATCCCTCTACCACGGTGAAATGAAGCAAAACGAGTCGCCGCACGTACATACCTTATTAATACGCCTTGACATGAAGTCGAAGTGAGCCGCAAGGACGAATTTCCGCGGCCGCGCGCAGGTTTATGCTAATATCGAGAGCCGGCTTTTCGCGAAACAAATAAAAGATGAAGAGCGGAGAGATGCGCGAAATCGAAAGCGGTTGAGCGAGGAGCCGAGGAAATCTGATGGGAGGTATCTCGTCGATCGGCTGTTTGGTCACTTTCGATGAGAGAATTAATGTTTTTTTTTTATTCGTTCAATGTTTAATGACTCGTAAAAGTTGAAGAAAACTTGATCATTGAATAAAAACGCCGTGTAAAAAGGCTCTCGCGTGTGCTGAACAATAAATTCGATCGATAACGTATTTATGCGTATAATTATATCTCGCAAAATTACAGAATTAATAACTCGCTTTAAAATACTTTTGAAATACACGCGTGTACGCGTTATACCGTGCGCCATGCGATAAACTCAAACGGTATTTAGCATATTTTGCATGATAAATTGCGCGCACGTACATACACCATACCGCGAGTGAGAGCGAATTATCCGCGCGCATAAAGTACGAAATTATAACATTCTTCCGACGAGATAATCGAAACTACTTCAACAACGCAATCCCTTATAACGACGAAAGAAAAAAAAAGGCATCTATATCGGAGCTCGTAACGCACACACGCGAAATTACCGCTCTATTTATCTCGCTACGCGGCATTGTGGAAAAGTAAAAGTCCTCGTAAAAATTAATAAACCGCATTTGCATTAATTACGAGAGCATACGCGTGCGTGAGTTATGTAACGCGCTCGCTTTGAATTTAATCGATACGGCGCGTAAATAACTTCATCCATAATTCTCAAACGCGAGTCTCTCTCTCTCTCTCTCTTCTTGTGAGCTACGCGAGATTATCTAACGCGTAATCGCCTCACTTAGCGGTATGTATGGAAAAGTTGTTGCGAGTGCGTGTGCTACTTTGTTTCTGCCGCCGCAGTTGTGGGTGGAAAAACGAATTATACGCGGCGTGCTGAATTTTAAGAGAAGTTTGATTAATCTAGTCTGGACGTGCGCGCACGAGGCGGTTTTAATTAAGACTTTTATGGCTTTATATATACACCTTTTTATACCATAGACAGTTTGCACATAGATAAGGAACTAGTTTGCACAAAATTTTACGAACCGTTGATTTTCTACAAAAATTGCCGATTGAAAAATGTTTAGCACGTTTATATGCGAAATGATTTCACGCTCGAAAGAATCAAATTCGCGCGACTTTATGTCAGACCATAATAACACTTAGTAAAAACGCTCACGAAAGATCCATTTTTTTTTTGTCGACACCCTCGTCCGAGAAAACAATCCTTCGATTTTTCATTCTAATTACCCTTCGAAACTTTTTCCACACCGATCCGCGCGCCACTCCGACCGTGACTTTGCTCCCTCCAAACTTCCTTAAAAAAGCCATATCCCTTGCGCGGCCTATTTAACGATTCCCCGCACGCGGTCTAAATACGTCGCTCTGCGCGGAATCGAAGCCCATTACGCCGGGATAATCGACTTCGTTATATACATTTGTTCTCCGCGCACCGCGTGTAAATCATTCCGCAGAGAAGTCGTTACCCGTGAAAAGTCTCGCGAATCGCAAAAATCCGAGAGCAAGAGCACAAGCAAGAGAGAGATATATGTATATGTATACACGCGCAGAGGACGAGAGAAGAAGGAGAGCACGGTATGCTCTCGAAGCTTAAAAATTAAGGAAGGTTAGCTGGCATGACTTTCACATAAATTTGCCATTCCCCGTGATTTATCGGGCCATATATAATGAATGTTAACCGCCGCGAGAGGGGCAAGAGGAGGAGGAGTACGACGACGGCGGCGACGATGTCGAGCTGGACGACGAAAAAGGCGAGAGAGAGAGAGAGATGGAAAAATAAAGGAGCAGAGAGAAGGAGAGGACGTTAGCCCCTTATACGCTTGAACGCTGGAATGCAGAGGAGAGACGAGGATGAAGCTCGTTCGAAGGGAATTTCTGGAATTGCGAGGCGGCCGCGTGCGGTCAGCAGAGGTGCCGATGTTGTTGGGGCAGCGCGTCAAAATTTCTGCACACTGGCTCGTGATTTATCGATCGCTCGAGGTTTCGGGGACTGCAGGGTAAACAAATTGTTTGGACATGCGTTAATGGACCTGTTATGTATATTGATAAAAATGATGAAACACAAAGATACGTGGTGCCTCAAAGTATTATATATTATTAAATTTGTTTACCGCGTACACACATAGTTGTTTGTAATTACCTGAAACTATTTTTATCATATCGTATAAAATGAAAAATTTGTATTAATAATTAATAATACCATTAAATCAATTAATCTAAAGAACATCTAATGAGATTCGATATCATTTTACAAGCACATTAAGCACACACACATACACATAATATCTAATCTCTTACATAATCATCAACAACGTTGAGATCTTTATACGCAAACATTACCTCATCAACGACAAAGAAAAAAACTTGATTACACGCGAATCTACTTTACACTATCCCCCATAAACATTCCAACAACTCAATCAACAACCGCGCGAACGAACCTCGTCAACCTATACACTTCCCGCGCAAATTCTCCTTGCTGCACCATAGCGTAACCGGGGCTCATCTCTCTCTCCCGTGAAGAAGGTCCGCGCTCTTTATTTACTGCGTCCGCGCTTGCATATACACGCGCGATTTTCTCTGCACTCGCTATATACATGTATAAGTACCTTCGGAAGAGCGAGGGAGAGACTCTCTCTTGCGCGCGCGCGATTGTGAGCGCATGCACACGTGCTCGCTCGTTCGCTCGGCCGCTGGAATGCCGTCGTAGTGGCGCTCAACTCGACTCGACTTTTGCAGCCGGCCATTCAGCCCTCGCGATTATAGCCACGTGCTCTCTCTGGTTCCTTCTTTTTTTTATATACGTGTAGCGATTGATGCGATGATTGATGCGCGGGGGAGGATAACGATGTATCGAGGTTCGCGGAGAATGGGGGTATTGATGGCTATGGAGACATCAGAGGGTGGAGAGAGGTTGTTTCTTTGGGAGAGAGGTGAGCGGTTGAATAGAGCGGGATGAGATGCGAGTTTTTAAACGGACGCGCGGAGCTTGGTTTGGTTATTCATTAGCGATGATTTATCATACGATTGTTAGCTGTGCGAGCTCTCGTCTTGTCTTTTTGCGCGTTTACGATATGTTTATACATAAGTGGACGAGGTATGCGATAGGAGATCGACGTGGTTCATTCAGAGTTCGAGGGCAGATTTCGCTCGTTAAATGCCGCTGTGGAGATAAACGGTTTGGTATGTCGAATGGAACGCACATACGCGCGCGAAGCTATATACGAGTTTATATATATTTTTTACAAATTGGCGCTTTCGACGTAATATCGAAGCGCTCGATCTCGAGAGTTATACCGGCGTTTCGTGCCTGATCGATGACGAAATATATCCCATTAGACGCGATATCGCGCCGTAAAAAACGCTCGGTTTATAACGATTTTTCATAATCGCGATAATAGTCGTCGAAAAAAAAGTGGTATTTCTGCAGCTGATGGAGCTAATTGTGTAACGATATTGTAAAGCTGATTATATGGATAAACAGTGTTGCCGGTATATTTAACGTCGGATTAATCGTTTATTCCTTGGCATGATTCAATACATAAGAAGAGATATATCTCGGGTATGAATCATTCATTTGAAAAATTGAAATCGCCGCGTGTATCGAACTTTACGACACACACACACACAATATTATGTAAAATTACTTCTATATACTTCTAGCTTACGTAAGTGCCGGCAGCGATTCTATTACGAGTACGCGCGTCTCGCTATACCTAGCTAATTCTACTTACAAACATCGTGTTCCATTCACACCTATAATCAATCCATCTCCGAATAAATTTCTTTCGCCAAACTTCCTCATCACGCTGCGCGCGCAGGAAAAAAAATCTCATCTCAATTTTTCTTGCACTCGCGCTCTAAAAATATCCCTCGCCGCGTCGACAACCTACACTCGCTCTTACGCCGCCTCAATTAAACCTCTCCTCTCTTCTCCCTTTCTTCTCTCATCCGCGTCGATTTACCTCGTATATACCCGCAACATCCTCGCCGCGCGGAATATTCCGTGCACGCCTGCGCAAAAACTCTCTCTCGCTTGCGCGCGCCGACGCGATCTTTCCGCGCTACTTCGCGAGCGGATGGCAAATTGATTACTCTCTCTTTCTCTCTCTCGTGATGCTGGGAGAAAAAAGCAGAGCAGAGAGGAAGCCGCGAGAGGAGAGACAGAAGAGGAGAGAGAGAAGAGCAAAAAGATAGAGACTATATACGCCGTCGAGGTTTGTCATGTAAATGGATAAAGATCTGATAAATTATTCGGCGCTGTGAGCCGGAGGGAAGCGAAGCGAAGTGAGAATAAGGAGATGAGAGAGAGTAGAGATGTACACGTGTCTGCCTTTAATGCGAGGGGATTGCATTATTTAGTCGTGCGCGGGGGTAGAATTTGGAAGCCGATTCTAAACAAGCCTCGCCGAGTGTATATATGTATATACACACAGCCGATATTCGGACGCGCAGATTTCAATGGTCCAGTGTTATAGTAGCCGGACTTGTTTATACAGAATTTCCATTGTCGCAGTTTCGAATGGCCCCGAAGTAGTTTGATCGAATTATTACTATTCCAGGGACTAGCTTCGGTCCTCGGATTTCTTTGACTCCGGCCAAGACGTCTTGACTTTGAATGGTGTGGGATAATAATGCCGTAATCTCCACATCACGAGTTGCCGCGCAACTACAAAGAAGCAGCATCAGCGGTGCCCTTAATAATCACCATTCAATGCACATCCAAGGCAAGAACCAACCCAAAGCCAAAACTTATCCCTCGGCGTATACAATGCTCCCCTAATCCTCTCTCTCTCTCGGCTGAGAGATAATCACTACCCTCATCCCCTCGAACCCGCTAATTACCGATTTTTTTCCGCTCCACCGACTCTTCACACATACACACACCCATCTCTTTCCCGTAAATACTCCACTTTTATCATGGTAAACAGTGCGCCCAACCGTTCGTATAAATTATTCCCTCGCTCTCTCCCTAAAAAGACCTCGGAGACATCGAAGAGAGGTAGCGAGAGAGAGAGAGAGACACGCGTTCCCTCGCGCGCTGACACGTGCGCGCTAGCTCGCACATCCGTGTCAGCAACCTCTGCTTGCGCGAGTGAGGGAAGAGGAGGAGGTAGAGGGAATCCTTGAGGCAACGACGAGCTCTCTCTCTCTCCCCTCGACCTTCAATTTATACTTCTTTACATCCTTTTAATTCCTCGCCGCGGCGCGAGTGTAGGTAGGCTGCTGGCTCGGTTGTACGTACGCGTGTACGTGTACACGAGAGCGAGAGATATATCCCGGCGACGAAAGAGAGCTGTGCAACGGGGGGATATATGTACGTGAGGTTTTATTGGGCTTTGTTCTTTGTGCGGGGATTCGTTCTTTTTTTCTTCCTTGCAGGGGGGGAGAGGAAGGTGCGTGAGAGCTGGATTTTATTGGAAATCGGTCGATTAATGCGAGGTCCTGGTATATATATGGAGTTAATTTATATAGAGGCAAAAAAGGGCCGAGACGTCGTCGTCGCCGGCGTAAACAACAATTATTTTTCGTACCGAAGCGTGATGCGAGAAATCAGATTTGGCAGGGAAAACTTCTTCGTTGGGTGTACGTGTGTTTCTTTTTTGTGTCCGTTCTCGAGACATTGGCGCCGCGCCAGATATACTACTCGAAGATGATGACCAAGGACTTTCATTTCGCCTTAGAGACAAGTTATACGAAATAAACATCGCGAGGGTGACTATTTTCATAATATTATTATACCAAATAGTTTAGCATAATTAATTTAAACAGCGTGTATGGAAATATTAACATTTTCCATGTAAATTCTTTAATCTCTCTCGATCGCATAAAATCTCAATTTTGATTTATTGAGTATATTGCAGTACCACGCGAAAAATCTCGAATAATAAATCCGCTGCGCACTCATCAACGACCCTCGACGCCCCGACAACCTCCAGCCAATTCCAGCGCATTACACCCTCCATGTAACACACACACACATACTCCTCTATATGTATATGGCCCCTCTCGCGCCGTCGAAAAGTACAAAAACGCGCGCCGGTCAATCAATCCCCGCAGTCTCCCCTTCCCCCGTCGCGGCGCGCATGTGTCACCTCTGTACTATACCAAAAAGCGCAAAAATCCATCGGCGCGAAATTATTTTCGCGCTTCCCTTTTTTCCACCACCTCCACTCTTTCTCTCTCGTTCCCTCGAAAAACTGCAGCAGCGAGCGAAATTTATCCCGTCGAATGCGTGTTTCCATCGCGTATATATATACACCGTGCGGACGACGTGCGATTGATGGCTGTTGCGTGCGAGAGAGGATTTCACGCAAGCCCATCCGAATCGAGTAGATTCTCATTATTCGACGAGCTCGAGCGAACGCGCGCGCACACATACGTGTATACACAGAGAGAAAGAGCGGGTATGTATATGTGTGTACGTGTGAGGGAGATCGACTAAATCAATCGGATTGTAATTAACCAGGGAGGTTGAGAGAGAGGGAGGGAGTATAGTTTGCCTCCCTTTTGGCGAGAGGGCGATCCGCTCGCGTCGCCGGCGACAAGCAGTCGATTTGGACGCAATCATTGGTTTAGCCGGCCGGGATTACCTCGGCTGTGGCCTTTGCCGATCCGCAATTAAGGAAACCCAGCCGAGAGATAGTGCCGTCTTTGGCTAGGAGAGAGAGAGAGAGAGAGATACAGAGACGAAGAATGATTATCCCGCGTCTCGGGATTATGCAAAGGTTTCCCCGAGAGGTATAGAGTGAGGAAAAGAGGAGTTTCAATCTGGAATTGGAGTGTTTTCAGCGCTAATGCGGCTTTTGTCGGCGAGGATAAGGTGTGTGTTGATGCTTAAAGAGGTGTACGTGGTATAGTGTTTGGTAAATGAGGAGCGAATGAGCTTGACGCTGATTTTCTTTCGGCGAGAGGGATTGAGAGAGAGAGTGACGATTGAAGATAAACAGGGGATTTGAGAACGCGGGTTGAATTAAACTACTTGGATGGAGGAGAAAATTAATTTTCTGAGGGAGAGTTTTAATGGGTTGTGCGAGCATATCAAAGGCACTCGGTATATCGTCTCTTGTGGCGTGTTTGAGAAAATTAACAATGATTATACTATTATATAGTTTCGTATTTCAACGGGGTGATTGATAAGCGTAATCTGCGCACATGCATGGAACTGTATAAAATTACAATAATAATCAATGAAGTGCTTTGCTTCGTCGTCTAAAACAATGAAATATCTTCCTGGTACAGAGCATAAAATTACATTACAACAAGAATTATAATTGACATTTTCCAAGGTTATTATATTATACCAACTGAATCAAATGAAAAAACTCTAAAAATCCAACCGCACGCAAATCCATCTCAACTCGGCAACCAAAATACCCTTTTACCCCCGCCCCAGTTAAAATCCACTTAAAAATGAAAACCATTATTCTATCCATTACCAGCACATAGACACATGCAGCACAGACGTCCCCCTCCGTCGTCTAAAATCGTTATTACGCATTCCTCCCGTCATCCCTTTACACGTCTCGTCCGCGTCGCCCTCACCCTCTCTCCCTTCACCCCCATCGTCGTCATCGTCGTCGTCGGTACTCTCGCGCACGCGGAGAGCTTACGCCGTCGCTCGGCTAATACGACGTAAATGGGATCACGACGGCGGAACACGCATAGTAGCGCTACACCGGCGTATACGATCGTGTCGCTCTCTCTCTCTCCTCTCTCGCTCGGTCTCGATAGAGCACGCACGGCTAATTGAGCCCCTTGATGATATGACGCCCTCCTTGTGCCCCCCCGCCGTATGCGACTCTGTATACGAGCGTGTATGTAGAGGACGGGTGTATATGTAGCGTGGATGTGCAATAATTAAGGAGAGACGACGACAAGGGAGAGTAGAACGGAGGGAATGTGTGTATACGTGAGGGAGTTTTTCGAGGCGGTTTTCACGGAATGCGGCCGCGAAAGGGAAAGAAAAGGTTTGACGAGGGGTATTTAGGGTTTTTATCGCGGCGGGTGTTTGCGCTGTTTCTCGACAACCGGGAGGGAAGGTTTTCCGGCTAATCTGATGATGGCGATGTTTTTCTTTTTGCTCGCTGGGGGGAGAAATTGTTAATGATTCAATCGGATTTTTGTACTAGCTATATAGATAACCTGTTTGAGGGATAAAACGAGACTGGCTGGATTTTCGTTCGCTCGGTTATCGCAAATTGACGAAGGGGGTAATGAAAGGTATAATTCAATTTTGCGCCTGCGAGCTGCAAGTGGATCGATTAATAATTTTTTTTTCTTCTAGCGGCTGCGCACTGCGTCGATTAAACGTCGTGCACTCCCGGTTTCGACATTGTATAACAAAAAAGAAAGGTACAACTGGCAAACATTTACGACGAGTTCAATAAAGAATATATAATATACCAGTGAAATATCAGAGAGCTCGTCAACTGGTGCTAAAGTCAAACCTCATCCTCGGCAATCGCAATTCAGCCATTATCTGTCGAAAAAAAGTCCCCCACCCAACCGACGCTATATACGAAGCAGCACTTAACCGACAAATTACCCGGCAACAAAAACAATCCCATTACCACCTTCCTTCGCGCCACTACCACCGCCACCACGAAAAACACTCTCGACCACGCGCGCGCGCGAGATATAATAAGTGCAAAAGAATAAAGTCTCTCTCCCTCGCGCGACGTGATCTCATTTGTGCGACTCGTCGTCGCTAAACCAATTACGCGCTAAGAATGTTTGACTCGCTCGTCGAGCGAGCGAGCGCGCAGAGCGAGTTATACGCCTCGCTCACGGTCGAATCGAGCCACGACCTCGTTTATTCTCCGCCGAGCGCGCAGAGCCGTTCATTAATCCGTGCAGTTTTCGCCGAGTGCACTGTGCTTCGGTGTGTGCATGTATGTATGTACGTGTACGTGCGCTCCGATTTAGATTCGCTCTCGAGCCGCTGGCTGCGTGTAATCTTCCAGTTCTCGCGAGCGAGCTCTCGGCTCGACGGTTTAATTTCTTTTTGCCAGAGTGAGAGTGTGGAATGAAAGAGGAGGAGGTAGACACGCGCGCGGAGAGGAAGCTTTTTCGGCGGGGTTTTAGGCTGATGATTTTTAGAGGTCGTTGAACTTTTTTACCGAGCAAGAAGAGAGAGAGAGTTTAATCTCTGGAACAACGTTGGAAAGATTTCGTTTGACTTTTTTCTTTTTTTTTGTATTTTGGGATGGAAAGAATTTTGGTAACTGTATATGGAAATCTGGCGTACGAGAATTTTTAGAAAATATGGGCTTTTTTGTGAGATGGGAAAAAAGAGAGATTTGGAATGTAATATGCTTACAATGTATTCACAAGTAGTTATTGTGGAAAAACACTTTAACATTACGAATTCCAGCGTATATAGTTGGAAACCGCATATTTTTTTCGAAATCCGAATTCCCCGCGTAGAAACGCAATATAGCAAACTCGAAATTGTCATTAGCGCGACCGCAACTAGACACAATAGACGCGAATTCAAACGCCATCAGCAAAACAATCATAAATCACAACCTACCTCTCTCTCTCCCACCCTTCCACCAACTCTCCGCGAACTTCCGTCAAATTTCATCAGTCAATTCCGGCACACTACTGCGCGCGCGCGCGCAACACCGCCTCGAATATCAAAATGGAGAAGTTGGCGTGCCTCCTACATACATTTACACACTCGCACAGCCCTTTAGAAATTAATCCGACGTTGCCTAGCGTGACGCGCCGCCCGTGAAGTGCAACGCCTGCGGAATGTATATACATATACATAAGCGCAAGCGCTGATTAGTTTTGGCGATGATGAGTTTCGCGATAGATGCTCTTTTGAGAGTTAAACAGTTGCGCGAACGCGAGAGAGAGAGAGAGAGTTTGTTGGCTGAGCGGGCGCCGCGGACGTTTTGCGGATTCCTATCTCTGCGGGAGGAAGTTCGCGTCGCTGATAAGCGCCGTTATATACACGCGCGCGTTTATTTATGAGGTCGCTGTGGGGTGGCTGTGTATTATCGAGTGATGCACAGCAATGGAAGCTTTTATATGGTGGCTGTATATGATGGATGTATTTGTATAGACGGTGATGTAATGGTTTTGTAGTGCGAGGGTATACCAGGAGTGTAAAAGGTTATTCGCATTGTTTCGGTTTGTTTACGTGTATTTTCGGAACATTTCAATATTCAATATTGACTCGAATATGAGATAGAATATTTTCCCGAACCTACTAACGAAAATAAAGCTAAAATGCACGTGTAGAAACTGTAATAAAAAAAAAATTGCGATTTTGAATCAATCTCTTTCATGTATATTAGCATCGTAAATTAAATGCATCTATTATAACACGAGAGATCCCTCTACCATCAGCTATTATCATTCACACAGCAGCTCCGTTCACAGCACTTCAAAGCCATCAAAATAATCAAGTTTCGCCGGCGTGTCAGAGAGTCCCTCCTAACCAGACACCCGAGACAGCTAAACAACACTTTAAGCAACCCCGACCAGAGGCATCATCAGGGCGATAATCTCGGTCACAACTCCTTGAATATATATACGCGCATATCAACCCTCATACCTCCGCCGCCCCCATCATCAAAAACAATCAGGAATTAACCTACCCGCTTTAATTACACTCTCCTGACCCGCAGCGCAAAACAACAACCCATCCTCTACACCTCTAATGAACGCGCACTTATACTTCTGTAACGGCGCACGGAGGAAAATTCAATTACCTCTCTCTCTCTTCTCCTATTACCACCGAAAGAACTCTCACTTTGGGTTGAAAAAGCTAGCCATCCACGCACAGACAGAACGTTCCCGCGGCGAGCGGCCGAAAATAATTACGCGGAGTCGGAGGCGATTAGCAAGCGTCTTTCTATCTTTCGGGGTACGGGGGGTGGTTACAGAGGTTTAGAGGAAGGCCTTTTCAGGAAAAGGGAAGTGCGTACTTACCGGGTGGGTGGCCACTTAAAGTTCCGGAAGGCGCGGCGTGTATAAGGCTGAATAGGGGGCGCTATGGTTCGCTGGAGACGAATGGTTTTTTGGAGGGGTGGAGATTGTTGGGGGTTTATTGAATTCGCGGCGAATGATGTGCCCTGCCTCGTTGTTGAATGCGAATGACGGGGGGTGTGATGTAAACAAAGTTCAAGAGAGAGGATATGCTTTTGCATTGGGGACTTTCTATGGTATATATACACACGTTGTCGGTTTCCATCCATCGTGCGTCTTTCTATACTCTGAATTATTGCGTATTTAATGAACGTTAAATTAGCTGTATATTCGTCTTTGTTGTATATGAAGCTTATATAGGTAGCATGAATTAAGCGCGCGTTTATAACGTATAAACATGAAATATTATCACACCATCGTATCAAACCGCACCTTTAACGCGTCAATCAAGTTTTTTTCTCCCTCCCGCACTCTCCCGTCACATCATCCTAGCGATAAACTTCGCATCAATCGATCCTTAACTCCCGTTCCACAAAAAAAAAAACTATCTCACCGCGAATTAATAGCCAACCAAGCCGCGTGCACGCACGTGACATCGTCTGCGCTTATCAATCGCGATAGCCTCAGCGACCTTCCTTCCCTACACTCCACGTTTTTTTTTTGTTCCCTCGATATCACACGCACACCGGAACACAACGACCTATGCTATGATTTTTTTTGTTGTATCCTCCCGCGTACCTCTCATATACACCGATATCAATGCACGTCGTTGAGAGAGAGACTCTCGCCGTAAAGTCGTTAGTTCACGCGGTGCCCGGTGCGACTCGATCAATATTGATGGAGCCATCGGCGATAAAGTCCGCGCGTTAGAGCCTCGAGATAAAGCGAATAACGTAGCGCGCGAGAGTGAGTGAGTGAGAGAGCGGCTCAATCAAGTCCGGATTTAATGAATTGAGCCGTAATGCGCTGGGGGCAAATTAATCGCCACGAGAGCGATATAGCCTCCCGCTCGCTCGCGAGATAAGAACGCGCGTGAGAAAATATTTAACGCCGCGCGCGCCGCGTCGTCGATAAGGCGCGATTTAACGGCTGTATACATGCGCTCGTATAAATAGCCGCGTAAAACGGAAATGGACGCGCGTGAAGGGCCTACTACTGCTGAATGGGGCCGCGATTAGCTAAACCGCGTATACACACTACTCGCGCGAGCGTCGGCGATAACATATTCACGAGCCGCTTTGCGCTAGGTACGCACAATTTGTGCCCCGGTGTATATGGATGACAATCTACCGTCGCTATTAGCGCTCTTATATACCTACACTCGATCGGGAAAAATAAACAACCCCTCGGTCCCTACACACGTCAACTAACCACGAGAAGAAAGAAAGAAAACAGCGAGAAAATCCCGAAAAGAAGATACACAGGCGCATACACACTATATGTCTCTTTCTCTCCCGGGGCGGAAACCCCGGCAACATTGTCGCGGCGCAAAGGGCGTACAAAGGTACGTGTGTATCCAGAGCACGGCGGAGAGAAGACACAGTCGAGTAGCAGCTAGCAGTCGAGTGGAAAGGGATGGCAGAAAGGGAGATGGAGAAAGCGGAAGTCGATTATAACGCGACGACCTTTCTCTCTCTCTCACTCAAGGATCCTCGCTCCCAGCACGGCGACGTACAAAAGACAAAGGACCACGACGACGACGACTATATAAGGGGGGAAGAGGAGAGATCCTTCGCGCGCACGTAATACGCGCAATATTCGTGCGACGATGAATATTCCCGTCGTATACCTCAACTCTCACATATACATACACTACACACGAAGAGAGACTGTATATGTCTCGTGCAATATGCCGTCGCCGCGCCCTAATACCGTATTCAGTTCGGTTTTCGCGTAACCTGCGAGGGGGCGAGTGGGTACGAGCAAGTAGTAGTAGTAGTAGTAGTACTGCTATATACACGGCTGAATAGAGAGAGCGCTTCCTTCCCCTCGTGCGCATAGCAGTCGTCAAATCTCACCACTCCGAGCGCACAGAGAGAGGATATAGGCTGTATCTATCCATTGTCCGCAGGGCAGACAAAGCCCGATCTCTCTCTCTCTCTCCTCTCGATGAGCCGGAAAAAAGGCTTTTTGTCGCCCGCGTTAATGCGTGGAGAGAGAGGGGCAGACAGATAATAATAACAACAACGAAGCAGTGAAGAAAGAGGACAGTTTTCGTGTGAGAAACGAGATTTCGGCGGTTTTGGGGCGTGCAGGGCTATAGGTATTTAGTGGCGTGCTCAGGTTACCAGCAGTTGTCAGTGTCAAAATATGATTCGCCGGTACTTGAGGTGTCGCGCGTGATCTCCGCTTGCACGCAAGCGGAATCCGGTTTTCGAAGTATAACGATGATCATGAGCCCATCAGTTGGCTTTGTGTACATGGCTTTTGAATTCGTTGACAATGTGTGTGTGTGTCGCCGGCTGCGACGGGGATGTTTTAATTCGTTTGGGAGTATATAGTAACGTTAAACTTGCGGATAAAGATGACGGTGTTAAGTGGCAATGCGGTTGGAGGGCCTGTGTACTCACCTGAAACAGATAAAGAATAAGTGCGTTTTAGTATTGTTTGGCTGAGGGTCGTATATGTGAATTATATTATTTGTCACGCTGTCGCATTGTGATTATTTGCTCGTATTAAAATAAACCATGCGCGCACAGCGTTGATGTAATCATTATTTGTAACGTCTATTTACGAGACCCAACATCGGGTCACATTGTAACCTCGATAAACGGGGAATAATAGATGTCTCTCCTCCAAATTAGTTTACAAATATTATAAAGCCCACTTCAAACTGACACTGCCGGCCAGAATTACTATTCAACCCATCGCAGCAGCAGCAGCAGCATCAACCCCCATCGCAGACCCATCGATTAGTCACACTCACCCAAACCACTCCATCCAACTCTCTCTCTCCTCACCCTTATAGCACTCGCTCTCAGTCAGTCGCACAGATAGACACTACATGTACGCGCCTCTAACAATTTCCCGTCCTTACTCACGCGGCGGCGACGGCGGCAGCGGCCAACACACAATACCCCCAATTCAAAAGCTCCGAGCTACCGAAAAAAAAAGAAATGAGCAAAGCGTCGTTCGCTGCTCCCTCCTCTCATCCCCCTTTCGCTCGCTCTTCCTCCCTGATTTTATCATCTCCTTTCTGTCAGCCAACTCTCGTCCCGACGGCGCGTCAATTTCCCATGTCCTCGAATAACAGGGGACGCGCCGGTGCGCGAAATTCCCGGGCTGCAGAGAGACGTGTATACGCATACGGAAAAGGTGAGAGCAGGCGTCTCTCTCTCTCTCGTTTTATGCGTCGGTGATAGTAGTAGTAGGAAATTCTCCTGCGGGTGTTAATTGTTGCGACGAATTTGTTGGTAGGGTGGAGGTTGATTTATTGTAATTTATACGCGCGGTCGCGGCCGAGAGAGATTTATGTCGCTAGTTGCCGGGATTCCGGAGGTAAGATTATGCAAGGAGAGAAGGTTGCGGCTTTCGGCTGATTTTGTAAAACAAGGGGTTTTCGCTGGCTGGGATATTCATTAGTTTGCTCGCGATTTTCTTCCCTTAAAAGCGGTGTATATCTTTCGGTAATCCGTGTGGGTAGATTGTTATACATATATAATTATAGTAATTATATCCGTAAAACGAATTATACTTTGCATTAAAAAGCAAGCCTCGATAAACTGCGAGGAAATACCGTTATAATCATTTATCCCTCATCTTAATCCTTAACTACAGTCAAATAAGCCCTCAAGTTTCATTAACAGCTCTACCGGGGGGTCGCGTCTCCAGGCGCCTTTTCATTAAAAAATTTATCTTTCTCAACTCTTCCCTCTTTTCAACCCTTTCATCGGCAAAAAGAAGAAGAAGAAGGAGCTCCGCTATACATAATCGCTTCAATGGACTTAATCGTTACTCTCTGTCTCCCGCTGCTCTATCCGCGGAGAGCGATTTTCCATTCCGCCGGCAGCTGATCCTGTTTTAACTTTTCATAAGACCTAAAATACACGGGAATTACCTTCCACTTCGAGGAATTCCACTCTCCCAGCTGCTGCTGCTGCTGGCGGTATAAGCCGCTGAAAAAATCATCTCTCTCGCAGACCAGCGACGGAGCTTAAATTAAAAAGTTACTAATTCATCGAACAAACGTCTCTCTTTCTCTCGGTTCAGCGCAAGCGCGCGCGCGGCTACCGTAATTTCCACGCGGTTTGAATAATTTCCCCCCTAGCGTATAATAGAATTGCGCACGAGAGTTGACGCAAAAATTAATTCGAGTCCGCGGCGCAATTGGGTCGGCCGCGCGTTTATTCTCTCTCTCTCTAGAAACAAATTGAAATCTCCGCTGCGTGTGTATATATACGTAAGAAACAATCTGACCTCATTACGGCTTTTCGCGTTTCTCGTCAGCCTCGGCGAGATTTATAAATAGCGCGCTGGCAAGTGCTATCGACGATCCATCGCCGCCCAAAATTAACCTCGCATATGACGGACTGCGGCTCGTGCGCGAGCTTTTACGTAACTCGAGGGAGAGAGTTGAGAATTCGCTCAATAAAACATGAGTGAGTATAGCGTATATACGAGCGGCGCTTCTCGTAATTTAGAGCGCGCGCAGCAGCGTAGTTGTATTCTATTTTTCGCGGTGGCAGAAGCGAACGAGCGAGTAAAATTATGGAAAATGTTCGCGGGATTTTTCCCCGACGACGACGACGCGATTATAATGCAACTCGCGCGCTTGCGATCGTCTCTCTCTCTCTCTCGGTCTGTCTTTTTTCGTTATTATTTTTCTCGTTCGTTTTGTGGCCGCGCGGCTGTCGCCTGACGCTGACAGGATAAATACAATGAATATGTGCAGAGGAGCGATGAGTCGTGGAATTATTCGGAATTCATGGAGATTGGTTTTCGCGCGCTTTGTTCCTTCCTTTTTTCCGCCGCTGCTGCTTTTTTTATTCTTTCTCTCTCTCTCTCTTTCGCTTGGTCGTTGTCTCTCTCTACTTTCCGCTGCTGCTGCTCGACACTGCGATTTTCATGAGGGGATTGCGCGCAGGTTTTATATTCCCTCTTTCAGCTATATGTTTAAATGCGAGATTGCAAGTGAACGCGAGATGATTTTATTTGGCTTGAAAGGTTACATGGGATTTACATCAGAGGCAGTTATTGAAGTTTGTTGGGAACTTTGATTGTATTTATTACTAAGTTACAGAGTGACATTTTTTTTATGAGTACTATAAACTTTTCAATGACAAAAAAACTCTGCATTTTTAACTACCAACATTATACAATTATCTCCGAAATCACAGTACCAAGGGACCCAATTCCCCTCGTCATAACGTAAAACAACATTATAACATTATAGAGGCAGAAAGACCTTAAATATTTAACGAACCCAAGTCAGCCAAGCAATTCCTAAGACCCACAAAAGACTTCTTCCTCGGCATCCGCTCTCTCTCACAATCAGCGTAAGACTCTCTCTCTCTTCTCCAACCCAAATCGTCGAATCCCATGATCCAATCTCACCCTCAAAAGGAAACCCAGCTCCTCCTTGCGTAACTTTAAATTGCTCCGGCGTCTCCTCAAAGCCAGCGCGTAGTACTAGTACCGAAAAAAGCGTCGCAGAAGACGCGTCGTCTCGAGAAGAATTAATCAATTCAAAGTAGCCGTAATCGTCGCGCACACGCCCCGCACAAAGACGTTACAAACGAGGGGCGCACGCGTCAAATCCGGCCACCATGGCTGTAGAGAAACTCGCGCACTGAGCGCGGGGATGAAAAACAAACATTAATAGAGCCCGCCGGCCGAATAATTCGAGACTCTCCCGCGTCCGTATAATAACAAGATTACCCGCCGGGAGCTGAGTCGAGTCCGAGTCGGTGAGACAAAGCGACGTCGAAGACGCGGCTAGCTTTTCAGCCTGTATATATACATCTCTCTCTCTCATCCCCTTCTCAGTGGTGTGGCGGCGTCGGCGATTTCTGCTGCCGGGGGAATTTCAAGGTCTTGGGAAACGACCCCTTGGCTGTACTACAAAGTTGCAGGAGGTGGGGTGAGGACAACGACGACGACGTCTTCGCACTTTCGGAGGGTCGCGCTTGCCTTGCGGTTGCTACTCTGCGGGGTTAGGAAGCTTTGTGACAAAGCGACGCGCGGGGCCGCAGAGAGTGAGCGGCTTTTTGCATTTTGATGTCGTCGGCGGAGTCTACTACTACGGGGTTTGAGGGCAGACAGTAGCCGCGGGCCGCGGAGACGATTCCAGAATTGATATCTCAGAGAACTGGATGACGCGTGACGACGACTAATACACTATTTTTTAGAGAGAGTGTGCGGTTGTATAATGTGAGGTGAGAGTGTGTATATGCGAGGGAAATAATTTATCGTGGGGAGGCTTCCGAGTGTGAATTACGCGGCCGCGGCGAGGGCGAAAAGGGGGATTCAATTAAGACTTAACGAGATCGTAAGCGGAACATCAAGTTTATTACGACCCAGGAGAGATATCCAATTAACTCGAACACAAGCGAGAAGAAGAAGAAGATGACGGAAACTTCGTATATATATATACGCATCCGGAATAATATCTTATTTCAGTGCGTATATATATATAAACTGCGGGGCTCGGCTTTCAATGAGGATAAAAAGCGAGTAGAGCTTTCTATAACCCACCGTTAACAATTACACATTCCATTTCCCCACGTATACACACACGTACGCGTATCCTACCCTCAGCATCGAATCAATTTCGCGATCCGCCACTTAAATACAGATCAGCCGAGCGCATATTCGCGAAATCTCGAGGAAACCAAGAGAGCGAGAGAAAATAAGCCTATACTATACACACTATATACCCTCGCCTCGTATTCCGCTCACAGTTCGTTCCTTTTCCCCTCCCCTCACAGAGATCACACGAGTTTTCTTCTTCTTCCCCTTCGCTGTGAAGAAGGAGCAGCTCCCCAGACACGGCCTCGAGGCCCGCGTGGCGAATCTGTTATTTAAAATAGATTTTCGGCATGCAAATCTTCTTCGCGGAGGGTTTGGCTTCTTTTTTTTTTGCTCCCCAGATACGGTTGAGAGACAGAGAGGTCGCGAGGTTTTTGGGGAAGGAGGTACGCGAAGGATTTGAGGATTGAGGTTGCGGGATCGGGTTGATGAGGTAATTGAAGCCGAGGTGTCGCGCGGTGATTAGGCGGCGATCCGATGCTGTGGGAGCTTGGAATAATTGCTAGAGGTAATTTTCTTTGGTGACTTATTGGCTTTCTCTCTTGGCGGCAGCGCGGAGTTGCTTGATGAAGTGGAGAGACGCTGTTGCTTGTTATGCATGACCGTGAATAAGGTGTAATTTTCCATTCTTTGAATAAAAAATTTGGTAGACTGGCTTTGTTTTATATTTTGATTCGGTTGTTTTATTTATTTGCATTCCCTTAAATACCCAAATCACTCTTTTAAGAAAAGATGATTGTGTAACTATTATACCTCTATTCTGCATTTTCACAAACTGTTTACAGTTTATACAAAATAAACAACGCAACATCTCTAAATAAACCAATTTGGAACACGCCCCCTCGCCGTCTTAAACCTCAGTCTCACACATACATCTACCGCCACCGCGGAGGCAGGACTCTGCATATTTATCAGTTATTAGAAAGCCGCTCTATACTCTCTCACTCGCGCACCGGCGCGTCCCCACGTGTTTGTTCATAATCGCACGGGGGCTTTCGCCGCTAATTGTTTGGTCGTCCTCTCTCGTCGCGCTCGTCGTTATTAAGTTACGTGAATGCTGCGAGCATCTTAGATGCAAAGCAGCCCCGGAGATCTTATATAGATATATACCGCTGACGATTAATTCCCTCTTTCTCTCCCGTGGGAATTCGCGCGCGACTGTCACATAATTGATACGCGGTTGGTTCGGCTTTATTGCCGACGCAGTGTGCCGAATAATTTACTTAGTTTTCTTTACAAGTATAAGGCTCTCGAGTCTAAGCAGAACTTATTTGTAAATGAAGAATTATTAAACCGCTAAAGTGGTGTTTGAAAAGACCTAAAAAAAAGGAATTGCCGAGTAATCGTTATTTTCACCGTCACACTTTTTTCCACGCAGACACCTAATGTTAAAAAGCATCAAGCGAGTGCACAATACGTATTTAACAAAACTTCTCTCGACGGCATACACAGTCCCACACGGCAACCGCGTCATTAATTACACCCGCAACGCCGCCCACCCAAAAAGGAGAAATGCCCACCACGAGAAAATAATGGAATTATCTCGTTCTCGCGAACGCGAGGCGGACAAAAGGAGGAAAATGACTCGCTCGCGTTTCGGCCTCCATACGCGCGAGCACACCGAAATTACACGTTAAAGCTCGAAAATATAGCGATTGCGGTCCATTACGGGCCATAATTTTCTCCCGAGTCATCGCGATATATGCGCGAGCTCGGTATATATGTATTGTGTGCGCGCACGAAGCGAAGGAAAACGCGAGGCGAGAGAGAAGGAGAGGTCTGGAATAAAAAAGAATGATAAAGCGGGAATTCACGGCTGCCGCTTGCGAATTCTTATAGTCTCTGCAAGAGAGGCAGCGGGAGAGATAGCTGCGCGTGAAATATCGTTGCAATTGCGAGGTGTTTTGATATTCCGTCTGTGTGTGGAGGAGGAGCTGGAGGATCGATGCTTCGTGCTTCTGCGATGTTTATGTACAAGTGTTATTAATTGTTATTTATCGCATTGTTTCTACATAAATTCGCTAATGTATATTGCGATAATTCAAGCACTTTATTTCGTCTGTTAAAGATAACAACTTTCATATATACATTTACATTTATCGATGTATATATAGTTACTTCTCAATATACCGTATTAAATTCAGTTGCTCTATATTAAATTGCAAATACACTTGAATATCTTATTAATCTGTATCGAATAGAACGGTATCGTCGACAAGTTTGTATCAGATCAAACGACAATCACACTATACTGTATCATCTGCAAGCCAAACAACTTACAAACATTCCAAGTCCCCCTTACCCCCGTGAAACAAAGCAAACCTTATTCCAAACAAAAAAAGGACACCCGAACCCTTCATACCACCGCACCCTTACACCATCCTAATAACACCACACATACAGAGTTTATCGCACAAAGAGAATTATCGCAGGCGACGCGACCGGTCGCCGCTCTCATTCTTTCTCTCTTTTTACACATCCCTTCGCGCGCACTCCTTTAAGTGTCCTTCTTCTTCACCCCCTTCTTTTCTGCTCACGACGCGACGTTATTAATCTCGCGCGCCACCGTCACCTACAATGTAACGATTGTGTCTGTGTGCGGGCGCGCGGTTCAATTAATTCCGAATGCAGACGGAGAAAGATAGAGGAAGACAGAGATGGAAGGTAAGAAATTCGTCGTGGAAATGGATTTTCCATCAGCGTACCAGCACACACATACACCGAGGCTTTTATTCGGTGGTGCGATTGTTCGTGGCTTTGAATCGGCGTCGCGCCGCTAATTCAATGTCTCCTGGATACTCTTTTCTTCTACTTTGACAGTGTGGGGTGTGAGTGTGAGTATGAAAGGTGTGTGTTATACGTGTTATCGATCTGGCCTTTGTCGGGTTTAAAAGAAGTAAGTTTTCAAGTCTTTATCAGTGGATGTGTAGAGATTCCAGCTTTGATTGTTTCTGCGAAAAATATGACGAATTTATAAAGAAGTTAAATCGATAAAAAAGAAGTTTATAAAATTTTTACTTTTTAAATTTCCGACCCTCAAAATCATTACCACAGTCGGTAAATGATACGCCACCACACCAACATAGCCAAACCCCAAAAGTCCGGTATTTTAAAACGACACCACACCTTAACAAAAGAAGCACACCACAACCAGCAGCACGCGCTACCCCTGACAAAAAAAGCGAGCCAAACAACTTCACGAGCAACTGCACAAAAATATATCCTCTCGACGACCCCACGCGCTGGCGCGCAACCCTGATGCTCTCTTTACACGCGCGATTACGCGCCGTCATTTGAAATCCTCCCTCTCTTCCCTCTCTGTCGAAAACAAAGAAAAGAATCCCCGAAAGACAAAAAAAAACCGCGTTGGCTGGCTGGCTGGCTGGTGCGAGCGTCGATTTTTCAAAAGCGCGCGGTTTTAAAGACACGATAATGACACGAGCGAGCGCGTCAAGCATAATAGGGACAAAGAGCGCGGCGCGAGCGTATATAAAAACGACGAGCAGCAGCAGCACTTCGACGGCTGTCAGGCGCCAGCGAGTAAATGTACACGTCTGTGTCTCGTGAGCGCGATATTTTTCCGTCGAAGGGTAGGTGGGAAGGGGAGAATGTGTTCACTTTTTTCGCGGTCTTGAGTGAGAGCGTGTCGCGGTGTCGTTTGCGGAAGATGGCTGCGAGCGCAGAGTGGAAAGAGATATATACGTGTGTGTGTGTGTGTATGTGACGGGTCTTTTTTTAGGAGCGTGAAAGGTCGACGTCGTCTACGCTCATATGCTCGCTCTCGGATTGAGTCTGTTGAAAAGTTTTTCCTCTTTTTTTTCGAGGTGTTATGATTAGGGCGAGTAGAGAGGTTAAAAGGGTCGTTGTAGAGATGTATTTTTAAATCAATTACAAGATCAAATTGAAAACAATGTTTTTATTACAGTGTCTACATGTATTTATTCAGATAAAAAAATTTGACTTTATAGTTTTTCCATTCGAATACCTAACCAAGCATCTTTATACCGCACCATTCTCCCTTCATTTTCCACATCCGCAAACTCCCTTTTCTACTCTCCTATACAAACGCGCACACACCGACAGACAGTTGCTCCTTTCCTCCCTCAGAACACGCGAGTATTTTTCCTGCCACCCCCGCTTGCGTCGTTATTTTCCGTTTCCACGTCTTTTTCCATTTTCCGAGAGCTCGCCCGCTCGCTCGCTATTTACTCGTTTGCATAGAGATTTTTCGCGGCCGCGCGGAGATACGACACGACTCTGAATTTTTCATAAAAGAGCGCCGCCACCGCTGATATTGCTTTTCTACTTGTCGTGCAGCAGCAGCAGCAGTAGCGCTGATGTTTATTGTGCAGCGGGCGACGGCTCTGTATAGTCGAGCGCGGGGCCGGATGCGCTTGTTTATTGGGGCGAGAGAGGGAGAGAGGTGGAATTTTCAAATTAGGGAAATGCGGGGCTGGATTGGATTCATCTGCGGTTCGCACGCGAATTGGAGGGTTGGCAAGTTAGGAGTTGGGTTTTTGTGGGTACGGTTGGTGTTTTGGGTTCTATTCAAGAAATAGTGCGCGAAGTTTTGCGCTTTTGAGGGTAAAATGGTAAAACGAATTTCAAAATGCTAAATATAATCAAAGATTGTGTATCAATATGGTAAAGATTTCCTTACAGTAAGTTATTTATTGTTTCGAGTGCTAACAAACTATTATCAAGTGTCACAAAACACCTTATACAATTTATTACCATTCTTAAACTTTTAATTAAACTTTTTTTCCCGTTGAGATTAATTCAAACTTCCGACCACCCCGGAATCACCTACAGCCAACTTATTAAATCCCTGCATAAATTAAATCTTCATATATACGAAAACTATACTCGCCGGCTACCTCACACCAACTCGCACACAATCAAATTCCGGCGTACAGCCGCGTAAATTGACCTCCTACTCCTCCACTTCCCTGAAACCTCGCATATTCTCCCGTGTCGGCGTCACAACAACCAGAAAACAGCTTTTTGCACACTTCCCTCCCGCATAATACTTCCACTCTCACACCCACACCCAGACTTCCCGAAAAACACAATAACAGCTCGCGCGCTCGCGATAAATCAGCCGAGCTCTGCAGCACAGCACTACACACTCTCTCTCTCTCTCCATTCAATTTGCGGTCGCGCTCGGCGCGAACGGTTTCGCGCACCGGCGAGCCGTACCCTCGTTATACGCGACGCTCTCGTCGGGAAGGTCGAAGGTCGGGGACGACGAGAGCAGCAGCTCGGCAGCGATTGCAATTCGAGGATGGGTATTACAGGAGAGGATGGGAGAGAAAGGGGAGTGGGAAGTGTAAGGCTGGCTGATGGAATGTAATTGATTTCCATGGTTGGCGGATCACGCGGCCGATACGCTTCTTTTTGTCGGCGCATTCAGAGGGTGTTTGCGCCAGAGTTGTTTAGAAGAACGGGGGAGGTGACTAGACGGTTTTGATCAATCAGTTTTTTCGCACGCTGCACTGGCTGCTCCGCTCCTCATTTGCTGTCGCAGCAGCAGCAGCAGCGACGATTAAAACCAACGTTGTAAATATGTGCACGTGTAATTTGCAACTCGCCAAGGATTAAAAACACAGGCTCTGTACGCGTTAGTTAACGATCAATCAGCTAACCTTGTTGAACCGACCTTTTTCCATACATACACCGGCGTACGTGTGCAATTTTTCCATCTCTGTAATCCTCTTACAAAAAGATTTCAATCAATCGGCAGAATAATTGTATTAACCTCCCCCCCTTCTGCCGACCCCTACCGACAATGGTGCAAACAGCATTGGAGCGTCTGCAGGCCAGCTCCGAAAATCGGCTCGATTCGGTGTACTGTAAAAAACGCCAGCGACAAGTGGACGAAAACACAACGCTCGAGTGGTTTTTCCGCGAGGGGCGCCCCCGGAGATAATACGCGCTGCACGCGCGTTCGAGGGCGAGTGTTTTTTCCTTTCAAGCACGGGGAGGCACAGAACGATTGGATTTCACTGTTAAATTAACGGCGTTAATCGAGTGCCCTCGCTGCTCTGTGTTATACTGCGAGGTCGTGGGAGAAAGGGGGATAGAGAGAGAGAGAGAGGTGAGAGTGGGGTCTTTTGTGACAATTGTTTGTCGGCTGTTTTATGGTTGTTTGTAGGGTCATTCTATTTGTGTTTTTGAATAAGCTTAAGACTATACAGATCCGGATCCAGGTTTGTACCAATATGCAAGATGGAACTACAGAACAACAATCGTCTCCAACGATTAGTACCAATAAGTGCTTGTGATGAATATTTTAGAATAATCATGGTGAATCTTGAAAAATAATTCTGTAGCCAAACTAGGCGGGAAAACCACCATCAAGATTAATAAGCAAATACCAAGATTAATCTTGATATTGTATTGTCTTGCCTGAATATTCAAGACAATAATCGATACAATATTTATTTACAGTTTTCGATACAATATCAAGATTGATGGTGATGTCAAGAATGTAAAGAATCTTGTTTTGTCTTGAAAATAACTTAACGTTTTCTAATCATAATGATTTATCGAAATAATTATAACTCAATAAACTTCGGTAGTTGACCATCTACTAACGAGATGTTCGAGTGATAAAGGTTGGCGAGGAAGTAGGCGAAGCGCCACTATATCCCCTCGAGCCGGCTTACTTAGGTACGTGAGGCCACAGCGAAGGGGTGCGCCGCCTAGCGGCAGCGTGCGAACTAGACTCTGGCCGGAGGCACATATATGGCGGGAAAAATTAATTTTGAAATTTGGTATTTATATACTTGTGCCGAAATTGTATGGTTTTTGTATTAAACATACAAGTATTTGTATATTAAATTACCTTCAGTTACATTATTCTTAAAATTCAGTAACATTTGTAACTTAAAAGTTACTTAAATTTAAGAACATTTTAATGTATGAATGAAACTTAATGTATTTTAACATTATTCTAGTTACTTGTTATAAAATTTAAGTTATTTAACTTTCATCTAGATAATATGTATGAAATTACTTTTAGTTACGTTGTTTTTAAATTTCACTTATATTCTTAATCTCCATTTCAATTATTTTTACATTTCATTCGCGTATGTAACTTAAATGTTTATTATAATTTTACTAAAAACTGGCATATACTTGTATATTAATTCGTTTTCTGCTATCCATATTCGATTTCAATTCAAACCCCTTAAACTTCTATTACATTGGAAATTTTAATATTTTGGTATTAAACTTAATGTATTTGTATATATTAAATTACATTCCGTTACATTATTCTTAAAATATAGTAATATTTGTAACTTAAAAGTTTCTTAAATTTAAGGACATTTAAATTTAAAAAGGTCTGAAACCAAAATATTTGTACCTTCCTTTTCTACGTGGACTTCTAATTTTTTTGAACAATCAACTCGCTTTTTGTCGCACGCCTGCATAACTCCAATATGATCAAGGATTTCAAGACAAGACAATAATAATTTTCATATTGTATGAAAAAGCCAAGACAAGGGATAAATTATCAAGAATTTACAAGAGCGAGACAATAATTACAGAAATATTGTATTGTCTCGCTCTTGTACAGCCCTAAACTGTACCGCACTGGAGAAAATACAATTTTCAGAATTCACGAGGAATAAAAACTTGGAAACCGTATTATTTACGACATCTCTATTCACGGCAATAAAACTCTTATAGCCAAACCCAAACAAATCATTCCGCGGCAAAAACTCATAATTCGCCGTTAATTGACCTTATTTCTCCAAGCTACTACTCCCAGCGCCAAGCAAGCCCAACAGCGATTATTAAAACGGGCATTTCCCAACAACAACAACTCCTCTGCGCCCCCTGCCGTAATATCCGCGACATTAAAGAGCCACTAAACGTCAACCTCCTGATTTATTAAACCACGACGACGACGACGACGACGACGCGAGAGAGCGTCTCTCCTTCTCCCCAATTACGCCGCGGGCCAAAGTCTAATTGATTGTAAAACTCGCTGAGAGACACGTTTCGCAGGCCAAAACTTGGATGAGAAATCAGCGGCCGCACTCAATATGCGCCCGCGTGGTGCGGTGCACTGAGCCGCGATTTCCGATTGCGAGAGGTGCTGCAGGGGCGGTGAATAAAAAACGGGCATCCGGCCCGGGAAATTGCGCTGAGGTGTCGCGATGTGAGAGAGCGAGAAGTTGGGTACGTGCGGTTTCAGCGGTGGCGAGAGGTATTTCGAATTCGAAATTCGACAAGTATAGCGTTTTGTGAAGTAGAGGCATTGTTTCATTTTTTTTTGTGTAATATGAGAAATATTGTTTTTTTATATGAAAAAATAATTTTGAGGTAGCATAAAAATGTATATTTAGATTTTTTTGTGAAACTGTATGCTCCAAATATTTTGAACTAGATTTTGAATTTCGATTTGGTCAGTAAACCTACTAAAATGTAATTATTATAAAACTAATGTCACCATCTCGACATTATCAGCAGTAGATATATAAATATTACTTTACCTCCTATCAACGACTTCTTTCTCGACTAAATTGAAAGTCTACAGAATCAAACGACACTTCCACCTCAATTCCTCTTCATCCTCACCTCATCCGGTCGTTCCACAATTAATTTGCTGAATGCTCATTACACCCCATTGCTCACCTCTCTCTCTCTTCCTCAACCTCAGCGGTTAAAAAAGCGAAACAGCGCAAATAACTCCGCAGCGTGGAATATAAATAAGGGAATTAGTCTCTCTCTCTCTCTCCTCTTTCCGTCTCCTCAGAAAAGTAAAGCAGCGTCTTGAGTCTCGGAGAAATAAAGAAAGCCAGCGTCGTCGTTGAAAGGGAGAGAGAAAAAGCGGCAACGACGAATTAATAAGACTCGCGCGCGGAAAAGAAGTTTTCGTGCCCGGAAGGCGAATTATTAAAACTGCGGAAAAAAGCAGCAGCCGCAGCACACCGGACGAGCGAAATAGAAAAAAATTCTCCCCGCAGCCGCGGAAAAACGCGCTTGCGAGAGAGAGAGAGAGAGCGGCTTAACTCTCTCCGGGGCCACCAATCTCCCTCTCTCTCTCTTTCATTCCAGCCTTTTATTTTTTCGCCCTCCCGTCCATCCGTTCGTTCGTTCGTTACTCCACTACCGCACTGCACAGTGGAACGAGGGAGAGAGCGCGAGCGAGCGGCTTAATATCGTGTAACGTAATTTAAAAATGTAATTGCTCTTGTCGCTGAAGCGCAGGAGAGGAAAAGCTCGCGCGCGCTACTTATACGCCGTAATAAGTTTTCACGTGGAGAGCGAACGCACGCGCGGGATTATACAACCGTGAATGCGCGGAATTATATTTCACCAGCGGAAGCTCGTGCGCGGCGCTTTTCTCCTCCTCTCTCTCTCTCTGCCCCTGCGCTTTCCTCGTTTTTCGCTTTCCCGTTTCGATCTCCATTTATCTTCTCGATTCGAGTGAATGTTGCGGCAGCGCTGCGTTTTGTCGAGGCGCTTTTTTTGCTGCATTCGTTTTGGGGAATTTTTCTTTCTTTCTTTTTTGCTGCTGCGGGCGGGAGGTTATGCGGCGCTGCGAAGTTAGTTTCGTTCCTCTCGTGTTCGCGAAATCGGGGGGAATTCGTACGCGCTAGCTGGAAAAATTAAGTGAAATATGGTTCGGAAAATTCCCCTCGGCTATAAATCAGACGATTCTTCCTTTTTTTTTCCTCTGCCTCTCTCGGCTTTTTTATCCGACGAAATTCACTTTTGCGACGTTGCGGAATTATTAATGATTGACCCCGGGCAGATTCTTTTTACCATTTAATTACGACCCTTTTTTCGGTGTAAATATACCTCGGGTTTGTAGGCGTAGATATATATATGTGACGCAATGCCAGCGAACGAGTGAACCCTTCTCTCTCTCTTTCTCTAGCACTCGCTGCTCCTCCTTTTCAATTCTTGCGACGGCTAATTAGATACTTAGTCCGCAAACTTTTTTAATATTCATCATTAGTCCTTCTTTACTGCTCACTCTCATTCTTTCTCGCTCTCTCCTACCCCTTTCCTCTCATTCATAATTGATTTTTCGACTACGCCTTTTTAAGTGGATATCCAGCTCCAATTAAAACGTTTTCTGAGTCAGCTCTTTTATCCTTTTAATTCCGCTCTATCGCTGTTCCTCTCGGCTCTTGTTACACGCGCGCGCACACACAGCTTCTTCTTCCTTTTCTCTCTCTTCAATTCTTCCTTTTTACGCGCGCATATAAAACCGAACCGCGAAAACGCCAGTTTTATCTCTCTCTCGTGCCCTAACATTCAAATATAATTAACGAGAGCGTCGTGAACTCCTTGATAATTGATACTAAAAACGTGTCTGCTACTCCTGAATCAAATATTTATGCCCGCGTTCAAATTAGCCCACATTACAAAACTCTCTCGCGAACTTTCCTACCCTTATTATTAAGATTTCCATAATTCTCCGGGTTTCGCCGAAATCGCGCGCGACTGAGCGTCGCCTCGTTATATTATATCGTCCCGGATTTCTATATCGGGACGAACGAGGAAGTGCTTACGGGTGTATGACATAAGCGCGCGTGCACGTAGTTCTCCCCTTAATGGCGTTCCTTTTATTTTCCTTCTCGTATTTTCGACTGCCGATGATACATGATCTACATCGTTAATTTATCGCTTCCAAGAGGAGATATATATACCTCAACTTTATGAATGGTTTATTGGAGTGACGAGTTGTATTTTTAGGTCACGTTATCTCGCCTATAGTCTCACTGTTGTTTACAGCTCCGCGGATAATTCCGAGTCAAAGTTCACTGCTGATAGCGATAACAGAGTTTCTTGCACACACGTATACCTTTTTTTTTGTTTGCGTCGCGTGTGTCGGCGGCTTATAATCATTCAATTTGCCGTATCTTTCCGCACGCCCGATTTATTCCACCGTTTTTCCCCTTTAATTGCGTCGCAAAAAATTTCCCTTATACATCGTATAACGTACTTTAATAACGCGGCTCGTTAATACAAACGACACTAACGCCCATATACTCACTGTCCCCAAAAGCTAATACACGTACACACATCCGATGACAAAATTATACACGATTTCGCGTGTTTATGCAGGCGGCCGCGTCCTCCCGAATTTCATTAATTGGCGGTATATAAACGCGCTTACGACGAAAATAATTTACGAGGGCCATTAAACGCAATTATGCCCTCGAGGAACTTCTCTCCCCTAATCCCAAATAGAACAATCGCTCGCTCGCTTGCGCGCATTATAATTCCCTCGAGGAGCACAAACATCAAACGTTCGCTCGCTCGCGCAGAGCAAAGAAACTAAAGCGAGCGAAAAGTCATAGAATAACAATCAGACGTCGCGAGGACTGGCTATATACCTTTGGATCGCATTAAAAAGTAAAATCACGTAAAAAGCGCGTCGTCGAGCTAAAAAGAAGTCCGAAGAGAAAGAGAGAGAGAGATGGGGAGGGCGAATTAGCGCGCGACGTTTAACGGGCTGCCGCCGCTGCTGCTGCTACTCAGAGAGTTGAAACAAAGAAACTCTCTATCTCTCCTCCTTATTCTCTCTTTCGAACACATTTGAATAATGGCCTTTCCCGATCGCGAGGACGAGCGAGGCGTTCCCCCCTTTGCGCGCCACTGCAAAACAGCTCATTTGCGCTCGACGTTCGAGCGCGCATGAAATTGAAATCCGCTTAATCCAATAAACGTTTATGATAATCGCGTCTGTGCAGTAGTTCTCTTTGTTTCTCCCCCCTCTCTCTATTTCCCTCGTTCCGAATATTTTCGTCTCCCCGAGGCATTAGCATGCGCTATTTCGCTACTTTCTTTTTGCTACATTTGCATGGGTCCCCATTAACGCATCTGTATGTGTGTGTATATACACTTACCCTGGAAAAGTGACAAACGCGTCGTTGTTCTTTCAGGCGAGGAGAGTGAAGTGCACCGCGTGCGCTTTATTTCGCGTTATACGTTGTTTGGAACGCGTGTATATACAGCGGATGATGTATTGCGGGGTGGTGGAATAAGTGCCGGCTGATTTTTATGATTTCTCGGTGGTTTTTATTGCCTTCGGTACAACGTCGTTGAGAGCAAAAAAAAAGGGCGAGTGAAAGTAATAGGATGAGTACGTGCAGTCAGCAATGAATCTGCGAGCATTAATGTTGTCGATACATTGCAAGTTATATATGGGGGAAATTAAACTTACGTAGAACGGGGTATTATCATCGTATATTTGCGTCTGGTGACTCACCTGAAACAAAGAAAAAATATCGTTCATTAAAAACATGTTAAAATTGACGATTAAACTGTAATAATTCGTTATAGAGTAATGAAAATTTTCTTGTAATATAATAAAACTATTTATAAATTGAACCACTATTAAATCTTTTTCTTATACCCCACAGGATACGTATAACACGGGCAAACAAGAAAAAAAACGAAAGAAACCGTGAACGTGAAAGATGTAGATTATACGGGCAAATGAAGCGTGTAAAAAGGAACGATCACGTTCGCTGTGCGCTCTCTTTATCTCTCTATACGTAAAACCAGAACGATTCGCCGGGACGGATCTATTTTTAGCTCTCTCGTGGCGCACGATCGAGATTTTATACACACCGGAAGTGGCTCGCGTCATCGCGCCAACGAGCAAAGTCGATCGATGCGCCGCTTACTTATACTCGCTACCTCGCGCGCGCGAGTTTTGTAATCAAGATATTTCGACTCGCTTTCGTGAAAATTAATGCCGTCGTCCTCGTTCGGATATACCGAAGTTTATGAGCGTATATATAATAAGAACGCTTTTGTTATTCCGGTACGCGCGGGTGGCATTCAAGGCTAAGAATAAGCGTGGAATATGAAATGGACGGATTTCTGTAGGATTGGGATGCGTTGATTACTTTTTTAGAAGTGTATATGGATCGAGATTGAAATGTACAGATGGTAGTGTAACATGAGAAACGTATTTTTCGTGTGACTTTTAAGTACGCTCTGTAGGGATTAAAATCTAATCAAGAAATTAATTATTAAACGTTTGCGAGTTAAAACACACTCCCGAAAAGACGTAACGAAAGTAAGCCGCGCGGTGGTTGCGTTCTGCGCGCATTTCATAAGCTCTCTATCTCTGGCTCCAAAGTAACCGGCGTAATTAAAGGATTAAGTTTATACACCCGTTAACATGAAAGTAAACTCTCCGAGTCCATTCACAACGCGAAGAGAGAGAGAAAAAATTCCGCCCTCGCTATACGCGGCCTCGTAAATTCTTTAATACTTCGATCAAAAGAGCATCATCCGTTCTCTTTCCCCCTTTTTCATCCTGCCTTCCATCTACGAGAAAAAACACTCGTTTTACTCGCGTCCGTAAAATCAGCCTCTCGGCACGCGACAATGGAACAAAGTCAAGAAAGACGCGCGCACGACACGGTGTCTAGACATCGCCGCGCGCGCGCGCAATGACTTTGCGCGTCACTTTGAAAATAAACCGCGCTCCTCGATGACCTTGACTGAAAAGTGTATATATATATATACAAAAACCGAACACTGACTACTCTAAAAAAGCACAAAAAAGAAAGAGAGAGAGGGGAGTATTCGAACGCCGAAGGGGGCGAGCGGAACACACAAAAAAAGAGTCGGTAGATATATGCAAAACGAGGACTGTGACGTCCGCGCGCGCGGGGAGAGAGAGAGCAGCGCGACGATCTAAACGATAATCGATCGATCGTTGTTTTTTTCCTCTATTCGGCGGCGGCGATTACTCGGCCGGGCGACGAAAAAAAGAGCACAATGTATCGAAAGGGGGAGAGGAAGGGAACGACTGACATATTCAAACGAGCGGAAAAAGCTTGAATAATTCTCGGGCTTTGTCAATTTTTTCTTCTTTTTTTTGTTCGTTCGTTCGGTGGCACACACGAGGATGGAAGTATAGAGGGGAAGGAACGAGTTGTAGAATGAACGGAGACGTATAAGCTGTCTGTGCGTCGTGGTACATTAGCTTTTAAGCGAAATTGAAATTTTTAAAAAAAGAAGAAAACGAGGACACGAGAGTGGCATGAGACATGTGTCTCTGCGCGAGTGCGTTTGGAAATTTGGCGTACGGCGGAGAGAGATGACGGTTGGTTCGTCGGTTCTAATTAAGTTGGGGCTGCGGGTTTCATTACCCGATCGATATTGGTAATTGATTGCCAGTTGTCATAAACTTTGCTAAATGAGACCTAGAATTTATGTCTCGACGTAAAAGTAGTGTATAGTATAGTAAGAAAGTGTTATATAGACTTGCATATATATTAATTTTCATTACAGGTTAAACAATAATTAACAAACGATTGCGTTACGAATACTTTGTGTATTAATATTTGCAGCAGCAGCAGCAGCGCTTATTCGCGGTAACTTTTATTAATCGGCTCGCAACAAAGAGCCCCGCTAACTTCCCCAAAGTAATTTCGGAAAGTTTATTTAACTTGTTGATATCCGGCGTCTTAAAAGATCCTTCAAACATTCGTACAACTTTATAAAGCAACACTTATACTCGGCAGCTAACGTCTTTATAGCTACTACTCTCGTTGCGAAATGAGTGAGATGGGGAGAGAGATAACTTTTTAAATAGTTTCCGACAGTTTGTTCAAATTGATCCTCCCCGCGATCTCGTAAACTCTCCGAATATAACTCCCACCCAATTCTCTCTTATTACTCTTCACGGCAAATCCCTCACGGATCGAATATCACGATTCTCCCCAAACCCGTGGAAAAAAAAAATTATTCATACAAAAGCCTTATCTCCGTTCACCCGTTCTGGAATGATCCCTAATGCGCGAGAAAGATATCAGGGGGCCACTCGCTCGCGGATTAGCGGAATAACAACTCGGCGGCTGGCGTAATCTCGTAAGATCGCGATTATTCACCACCACCGCCGCTGCTGCTGCCACGCCACCACCAGCGCGAGAGAGGCGAATCTCCCTAGACGCGCGCGCGCGCCGGAAAAGTGGCGGCGTCGCTTCCTCTCTCTGTCTCTCTTGAGAAGAGAGATGGGGAGAAAAAAGAGCGGAAGATCAGCCCCCGGGCTTTTTCGCGTCCCCGGCGAAAAAGAAGAAGAAGAAGAGGTCGACGAGGAGGATAGGAAGAAGAGGAAGAAGAAAGAGACTAGCGCGACGTCGTCGGCTATAGTGCCAGGGTTGAACAGCCCGAGAGAGAGAGCGAGACAAAGCGAGGGCGGGCACAGGTCGATATCAGAGCCCGAGAGCAAACCAGACATCTACCGACCATTCGCAAAACATTCACCTCAAGTGTCCCCGGCAATGCGCAACCCCTTCCACCCTCTCTCTCTCTCTACCCCTTCCCTACTCTCTCCGCCGCTGCCGCCGCTTCCTCTATCCATCCCATTTTCCACCCACTCTCCCGGCGATATGGCTGTTGCCACCGCCACCGACGCGCTGCAATGCGCGCAAGCGCACCAGAGAGACTCGATTTTATTCTACCGCGTATTTTCGTATCCGAGAGAGAGAGAGGACTTTTTCCGTTTCATTCTTTATGCGGCGAGCGCTGGAAACGCGAAAATGGCGAAATGAGACCTGTTATTTTCCCTGAAAAGAGAGAGGCCACTTTAGACATTTATTATTCAAGGATTTTTTTTTTTTTTTTGTCGCCAAAGAGAGACTTTTTGAGAGCGAGCGATACTTTGTCAAGTGTGGGTGTGTGCGAGTGGTTTTTCGAAATTGAGTTTTAGGCTTTTTGACGTGCAGCAGAAAAGGGGCGTGTAGCTTTTACAAGAAGGGCGGTTTTGTTACTTTTTTTACCGGATGGTATAGAGGGATTAAATCTTTTAAGTAGAGAGTATCCGTTATTCCGCTTTTTTTATTATTCACAAAGTTTTTAATGATTAATTAATGCAAAGTTGAATTTTAATATACTTTTTAAAACTAAGAAATGACACTTATCGACCCCACGACGCCCGAGAGGCTTAAAATATTTGCCGCAAGAGCAGGCAAAAAAGCGAAGAAAAAGATGACGCGCGATCGAGCCATTGTTATACCACCGCAGCCATAGCACTTCTAACGAATCAGGCTAATAAATAAAATATCCAAACTAACGAGACACAATAACTCACGGATCGAAAAAGTCACTCGACGATATTTCATTCGATTCACATATATACTCTCGACCAACCCTCTCGACTACCCGAACAGAGAGAGAGAGACTTTATTCACCGCTTTCTATACGTATTTGTAACCGTTCCCTTTTTGCTCGCTTTTGCGCGCTCCGTCTTATACAATAAGACGGCCGAGCTCTCTCTCTCTCTCTCCCGGGATCCAATGTGCCGAGCGCGGCCTTCAATAGATATGGTAATAACGTGTATCTCTCTTTTAATATTATTTCTCCTATCTCCCCAGACCACTTCTTTCCCTTTTCTCCGGTATTATTAAAAAAGATTTCCAACGCGATATTCGCTTTTATATAAGTATACACATTATTGTAATAAAAAGTATAACACTTTCTTGCACAAAAAAGAAAAACGTCTTTCTTTTTTTTTACTCGCGTCTTATTAGATTACCGTAAAAAGTGGAGTAACCTCGGTTAGCCTAGACCATTACACCCGCGCGGCGCTTCCCCTATTTCGTGCTTGCCGCTTGCCAACTTTCAGACCCTCCGAGCGTATTGTTTACGTACAGTGGTGGTGGCGCGCAGGGGGGGTAAAAACGTCAACAAAAACACCAGAGAGGTTGTGTGTAGCAGCGACAGCCGCAGGGAACACAGAGAGTGCAGCGCGCGCAAAAAAGAAAGGCAATCTACGGGCCCGGCTATACGTCTCTCGCGCGAAAAGGGGTTAAATCTACCTTAACGCGACGCGCGCGTCTCGTTCTTTGTTTCTCGCGGTGGCTGACAAATAAATTGGTATTAACCATGCTAACAGCGAGATGAAAAAAGAAGAAGTATTGTAGCGAGAGAAAAATATTGTTTATATATGTTATATAAAAAAGCTCGGCCGCGCGAATCCGTTTAGCCGGTCAGGAGAAAAAGGGAGAGAGAGCTAATCCGAACATCAATTACAGCGGGATCGCATTGAATTGTATTGAATTCGATTCAATTCCCTTTCCTCTCGCCCTGTTCTCACCCCCTTATACGCACGGTATCGTCGTCGTCGTCTCTCTCCTCTCTCGTCGATTTTATTCTTTCGTTTCCGCGCGCGCATTTGTATCCGACCTTTCCCCGCCTCTCTCCGTGCCTTTATTCTTTCTTATACAAAGAGACAGAAATAGTAAAACACGAGCGAGGAGAGAATTCATATGGCAAATAATGCCACGACGACGTACGTGAGCTGGCATTTCTTTACGCGCGGTTTTCGCGGTGCGGCGGTGCTGGTGATAGGGTTTTCGCGCGCGTGAGTGCTGAGACAACGCGTTTCGGGGGAATAATTTATGAGCGGGGAGCAAAGTGCCGGGGTTAATGAGTGAATTGTTGTGTTCGGTGAACGGAGGTGAGGGGCTATGATTATGGTGTTGTACACTTTTCTGAGGTACTTTCGCTTCAAGTTTGAGCCACTTTATTTCAATCATGTATTGTACACGATAATTCAATTTCAGTTTCAACTAGTCATATAGACATAAAGTAATTAAAGTTTAATCAAATCTCGCGAATCTTTTAACCGAAATGAAAGCCAACTTTATACACAATCTAAAAGCCACAATCGCACGATAACTCCTCCCAGAAAATAATAAAACCTGAGTAACACACGTTTCCTCCTCTCTGAAAACAATAATCCCTATTCCCAACACACACTCACGCACACATACAGCCAGAAAAAAGCCGATACCCGGCCGAAAAGCCCATCCTCGCCCAGACACACATCCCATCGAACCCTCAAAAAAACTCCCGACGCTGGTGCACGGTCATAATCCCCAAAGTTAATCAACGCGCCCGGCTAATTCGACCTCTCTCCTGCACTCCCGATAATTCTTTATCCTCCTCTCACTCGACGCGCGGTGCTCTAGCTGCGTGTTTCCCTCTCCGCGTTCTCTCGCAGTTATTGATCCGGCGCGCCGTTGCATCTCTCGCGCGGTGGCGGCGGCGTCAAATCCTCTGCTCTCTCTCTCTCTCTCCTTCTGCGCAAGTGCACGTTCAGCTACGAGCCGAGTGCAGCGCGCGCACCGGTGTGTTTCGCGATTTCCAGGGAAATTGATTCGACGAAGAGCGAGAGAGGAAGTTTGTAAAAGTGCGCGAGCTGTCGGCTTGCCGGATTGAAATTTGAGAAAGGGTGAAAGAGTTCGAGAGGAGGAAGTTTCTCTGCTTGAGGTTAGGAAATGTAGTTTCCCGGGTGCCCCTCTATTCGATCAAATATCAACGAGGTTTTAGATGGTTTTTCGCCTCGGGTCGCGCGTTTGCCTGGTATTGTGTGCGAGAGAGTGGAAAGAGAATTGGAGAAAAGGGAGTTTTGTAATCTTCTTAGATGGACGGATAGGGTTCATTTGATTTTCTTATATTTCGTTGGGCGAAGTAATTTTATTATATTGCATTGTTCGATTATTTGGTTTTATATAGTTGTAAGGTTGAAATTTTTTTTTCTTTTTTTTTTGTACATGACATACTTTTAAGCGCGAATCGGGTTATATATGAACAATATGGTAAAAGCGTTTCTTAATTTAGTTATTACAAATTGCGTTGTGATAAAATTCGAAACTTTGCAGAACTCGTAAAAAATGTTATTACTCTACATAGAATGACATCGATACAGTGAATGTATTTTTTGCTATCGTCAATTTATCAGAGTAAAAAACTTTCGAAATTTATTACCCTTTTTTCTTGTCAACGAAATAACAATTGTGCACCGCTCGGTTCTGAGCAACAAATCAACATTTCTATTAAAATTACAAAATATCCCGATTTACGTCATTCATCGCGGATATTACATTTTCCAAGCCAGGCGCCGTAATAACGCATTCAAATTCGAAAATCCACTTCTGCCAAGAATTTAATTAAAACATACTTCGCGGGGGCAAAAGCGAAGTTGATACAACTAAGTGGTGCGCTCATAGCGCCGGTCGAAAGACGCGCGCGAGCAACGAGCTCGGCCAACCGAGTTTTCTCAGGTAATTAAAAAGGGGGAAGACAGAGCGCAGATGAAAAGATTAACCCTCCGACGCGCATAACGTGCTTATTATTTACGACGAGTCGCGCCGCCGGGTGAGAGATTCTATTTGGGATTGCTCGAAATCTGATTTCGCCAACGAAATTGCGTTTTGAGCTGTCAGGGGCACGAAATATACTGTCGTCGGCTCGTACGCGGGAACTCGGAAGTGGATGAATATGCTGTAAAGTAGCATTTTTACGACACACACGGCATTGTTTGTTTGTCGGTATTTTATACACGCTCACGGAAATAATAAATCAATAGGCACAACGAGATGTCAATTTTATACGTGCGAGAGCTACGTGTGCAAATTGTAAAATTTACTCGGGAAAACGCGGGGAACAATAAAATATAGCGTTTCGGAATGAGCCATTTATACGAGGCTGCAATTTTTATTAAACCTCCCAACGCGTTAGCTTTTTCGCTCGCATTACAATATATATCCGCAGTAGTATCGCGAAATTACACTCGCCGCACTATACACGGGAAAAAATCCACACACGAGCCTGGGCATTCAGCATCGAAAAAGCTTCAAAAGCCAAACTTAATTAAAAAACAAAAATACGAAAAAGCTTTTATAAACTAAAAAGTACTCGATGCTCCCACACCGCGTACAACTCTGTACGCATATATACACGGGGAAATTCCGGACGCGACGGTGCGGCCGCGCGCGCGCGCGCTGCAAACGTAAAAACAGAAACGCGGGGGAGCGTGAAAAAGAGTGGAAAATAAAAGCGCTCGCTCGCTCGCCTGCGCGAGTATTCCGACAATTTAATTTCCAACAAAGCCATATTCCATATTACCGGCTTGACCGTCCCTGCAGTTGCAATTGCGAGGGAGGAGGGCAAAAAAGCGAGTATATATATACGCGTCGGCCCTCAAAGTCAACAAACGCGCGGCGCGGGTGCGTTCCCCTCTCTCGCTTTTTTTATAATCTCAATAAAATAAAAATACGCGGCGGTGCGAGCATTGTGCCCGCGTAGACGACGAGAAAAGGTGGATAAACAATGGCCGCGAGAGAGAGGGAGAGAGGTGAAATAATAAGAGTAAAAGGGTTGCGAGAGTACAAGTGCACGCGCGAGAGTAGGAGAGAGATGAATAAAAATATACACAGAGGCGAGAGGAGAATGCGCGTGTATATAAGCACGTAAGGCTGCTAGCTCTCGCGTGCTCGTGTTTATTGGTCGTGGGGGGAGAACGCTTTGACGATTAAGCCTCGCGGTGCGGCTTTTTCGCGAGAATAATGTGGCAGTTTTCGAAAAAGTATAAAAATGGGTATGAGAGGTTGAGTGCTTCTTTGTTACACGCCGTATATTTGCGTTTTTGCAAATTTCGTTATGTAGAAGTGTGCTCGAGGGAATGTGGAGTAACGAGAAAGAGGGAGAGTTGCATGCTTATCGACGGTAATGCAATTTTTTTTCATTTTCCGCGACTCGCGACGGTCGTTTGATATCGTTAGGAACAATGGGTACATATTATACGCGAAGTGGGTATAATGAAGACTGAAAGATCAGTCGGAGTGATGAAAAATTTAATTTAAATTCTGTAATGGAATACAGGGCGTTGCACATGAATATTGTAGATTAATACTCATTCTATAATGTATTCCGCTAACAGCTCTGTGTATTAATATTTACAACAGAGATGACATCCCGACTAAACTCCCGATTACCAACCCTTCCATACCACCCTATCATTTAAAATTCCTTTTAATTTTCACTCACTCAACAAACTCCCTGTAATATTTACCGCCGCCCACTCACACACACTCAGCTACATATTCAGGATATATCCTCATCGTACAACAAATAATTCCATCAACTTTTACGCGCGATAATTACATCTCCCGCGCGCGTTTTTTCACTCACAAAGCTATATACTCTCCCCTGGCTTTGGCAATTTTTCCCCACCACGCAGCAGAAAAAAAAAGAATTCCTCGTTCCGAAACGAGTTTACCTTTCGAAATTTCGCGCGTTCGCTCGCTGACAGGCAGTGTATAATGAAAAAGCGCGCGGAATATCAATTTGACTCGGACGGGGTGAGGGGACGTTATACTGGGGAATTAATTCGCGCGCCCAAATTGCACTTAATTAGAGCGAACAGAGTGTACGGGGAAAAAAACGCCCGACGGGGGGCCGAGGAGGGAGAAAAAAATTACAAAGCCCGCTGCTTCCTTAAAGCGGCGCGGAGGTGGAGAGGAAGGAAAGAAGCTTCGCCCGAGAGTTAATTCGTTATCTCCCCATTTCATATTTCACTCCGACGTTTCTTTTCCCAGCGAGCAAAGTCGTTTCGTTAAATGAGTAAACGAGGAGAGAGAGAGAGCAAGCGCGAGGAAAATATAGACGCAGAGCGAGGAGATTTTCGACCTTCTGTCGAACGCACCAAGAGAGAGAGAGAGAGCATATCCGATAATTCCCGGGGATAATTTGATTTCCTCTCGCTGGCTCTCCGGCAGCGCGCGCGGAAATTGAATTCCTATTAATAAAAACGATATCGCTCCTTCTCCTCTCGTTTACCTATACCCCCGAGCCTCAGCAGTCGGGAGAAGAAGAGATGTATCGAATCCTTTTAAGAGCGAGCTTTACTAACGTCTCGGTGTTTAACGACGCGGCCAGCGGAGAACGATGTTTATCTTTATTGATCTTGCTACTTAGCGTTATTAAATAAATAACTGCGCGCTGCTTTTTCATACAGCAGATTGAATTTCCGTTATGTTTCTATTATGTGTACGAGTAGGTTCCTCGGGCGAGTGGTAATTGGAATTTACGCCGCTCGAGCCAGTTGTAAGTGTGCAACATTATATATACTATATAAGTATTATTATATGTTATGTTACGCGGTGTTATGGAGAATATATGCATTAATTGAGTCTCGATTAGAATGGACATTCAAGCGCCTGCTTTACATGTTTATTGACGCTTGCCGCGGCGGTGGTATCAGAATAACTTTTCGCTTTATTGCACGCTCACGGGTATAAGGACTTCGTAATTACTGCTCCTACTAGTTTCTAACATCATCTACTCGAAAGCCTTATGAAGACTAAATTAAAAGCGTATATAGACTGAATTTTTTCGAGTTAATGCTAGAATCTCATTTATAATCAATGTACAATGCTGTAGCCTTAATTCGCGCTTTATTGCAATTTTCAGAGAGGATAAAAAATAATTACCCCTCCAATTTAATTAAAACACACTATTCATCTTCATACTATATAATCTCTCCTTCTATTAATAGTCCGTAGAAAAAAAAAATCCAGGGCATATCCAGGTCGAATTGGGTCAATTACCCCGCTTGAAATCTCAATTCAGAAAAGCTACGCCGTAAAATTATCTCTCGCGAGTATATTAAATAAAATCTAAAAAGCAAAAACCTCTTTGCCCGCACTACGGCAAACGAACTATTCAATTAAAATCTCGTTAGACCCCGCTTTCAATGTAGGAGGTGCCCCCCCGAAAACTCTCCCGCAAACGCATCAAAAGTATTTACCTCCTCTCTCTCTCTCTCCCTCGCGCTAACCATCAACCCTCTTTCAGCAGCCTCTAAACATTCACTCGGCCAAAGCGCACACGTACACACACACATACGCGACCCTCTTCAACAAGCTACCTCTGGGCGCGCGTTTCTCTCACCGCGGCGGTCTCTACAAATTTATTACACTCATTAGCGCGCGTACATCCGCGTTCTTCCACATACACACGAAAATTCCCCCGCGGGCTAATTAAAATTGTTGCGCGCGATTAATTAGCCAGCGGACGATTGGCCGGCCGAAATAATCGAGTTCCGATGGGCAAATAGCGAGCTTACGCGTCCGCTCGTTAATGCGCAAGCGCGCGCGCACGGACGATATAATTCCGATTGAGGGGGGTGGAAAGGGTTGAGAGATGAGATCCGCTTCTATTGACTCGCCGAGTTTTAATTCGAAGGGGCGCGTTTTTATTTTCTTTTACTCCCTTTTTTAAGGAAAAGCGCGATAATGAGAAAAGGGGATATATACAAGGGATATCGAGAGTTTTTACGCTTGCATTCGAGTGGAGGCAGAGAGACGGGATTAGTCTGACGCGCGCGCGCGCTTTAAAATTTGACGCGATGGTTTATTTCACGGGCTGCGTTACAATCGTTATTATATTACATGGTAATATACTGCGTATATACACTCTAGTCTCTCTTAATCCGCTGTTGTGTGCACTTGGCTCACGTATTATATGTACGGCACACGACTGCAGTTAATTCGTTACAGAAACTCCGCGGCACATTTCGACTCGCGATGCCTGCACTCGAAATCACGCGTGTGTATTCATACAGAATTCATCCCGTTTTCCCGTTACAATTTTACACACGCGGATAAAGCGCCACTCTTCATAACATTACCCTCATCATCGCCGCGCCGATTTTCCGCCCTATACCCTCCCTGTTAATTCTCTCTCGTTCATTGTTCATGAATACGACGAACCGGTGAAAAATTTATTTAATATCCCGTATTTGCGCGAATTTCACAGTGAAATAAGCTCTGCTGTCAAGAGAGCCGACCCTTTGCACGCGCGCTCGCTCAGTGTATATATAAATCTATTCATGAATTCCTGCGACCCCTATTTTTCGCCCATCGAGGTTCACGCCACCCCCGCGCGCCCTTTTAAAAAAGCCTTCGAGCGCGCGTGCTCGGAAACAATGAGCAGTCTGACGCGCGCGCCAGCGCGAGAGCCCCCGACCGGAGCTTTGTCTTCGGGCTGACGATAAACAAAGTCTGATTTAATTTTCGGTTTAAGAACTGCAGTCTAGATATTGGGGTGAGAGAAACATTGGTATGATCGATTGGCTTTGTTCCTCCCGCGTCTATGCAAAAGGGATCGCGCGAATAAATTATAAATGTGGGATTAAATTGTTTGTATCGCGACTTCTTGTTGTTTGACTGCAGTGAAAAATATAAAATATAATTTCGTTATTCCAATTCTTCATTTATGGAGATGTGATATACCGATATAATTTAAGAATAAGTACATGTTATGCAAATACTATAACAGAATCGTTCAGAAAAATTTCAGAGTGCAGTATTTGTTTATACAGAGGGCATGATAACCTTGATTTTCCAAAAGAACATTGTGAACCATGCAAAAAATTACTTGTATAAGGGAAACGACCCGATACCCGAACAAAATCATTAATATATTTTTCAAAACGATATTTTGTAAAAGTATCTTGGTAATATATCAATAAACTATACAAGGGTTTTAGATTTTTGCTATTTTCCAGACGTTAAAAATAGTTGTGTATAAATAAAGATGATGTGTGATTGTTCGGGTACCGGGACATTTCGGTAAGGTAATGTGTTCGGGTATTGGGACGTTTCCATTATTACTTGCATATATGGACTGAAGGGCTGCACGATATAGCAAGATTAATCTTGATATTGTATTGTATTGCCTTAATATTCAAGACAATAATCGACACGATATCTATATACAATTTTCGATACAATATCAAGATTGTGGTGTCAAGAATGCCAAGAATCTTGTCTTGTCTTGAAAATAACTTTTCTAATCGTAATAATTTATTTCATCTTAATAAATAACATTTTCTAATCGTAATAATTTATCGAAATAATTATAAAAACTAATTAAATAAAAACAATTATTTAACTTACTTATTCATATTGACTGAAAAGACCAAGACAAGAGAGAAATTTTCAAGTATTTACAAGAGCGAGATAATAATTACAGAAATATTGTATTGTCTTGCTGTCGTGCAGCCCTTGTACGGTGGTCTTGAGAAACGCGTTTTTCCAAATAAGCGTTCGAAAGTTAGTTTATTAAATAATGAGTTCAGGTTAATTTTGGACATCACATTGCCTCAACCATCAATGGTTTTCATAAATTGCTTAATATAGTTGAAAAATTCTACGAAAAAAAAACTTGCCAATCCTTTCACCATATTTTTCACTATTCGTGACAAAACATCTATAGAAACCCGTCTCAAGAGGGAAAAACATTCCTTAAAAAGCTCCGAAAGTCAAAATTCCCCAGACCTCGGGCGCACAAAGACTCCCTCTTTCTCCTCTGGTATCTCCTCTCGGAAACAATTATGCTGCGCTGACCTCTCGGGTCGCTCGCTCTTGCGCTCACGTGCATATATGCTTGCAGGCTGAATCTCCACACGAGCAAAACGACACGACACAACACGGTCGCTCTCTTCGCGACCCTTGGATCGCGGGGACAAAAAGTGGCCGCCGCAGCAGCAGCAGCAGCACTATACTACTACTACAAGCTAACCCAACGGGGAGAATGGCTCTTCTCTTCCACAAGAGAGCGAGAGAGAGGAAGACGCGGCTTGTAAATTCCAGGCCCGACGGGAAAGTTTTCCGCGCGTGGCAACTACTGCTCGGCTGCTCGCGCCCTGCTAAACTTCAAAGAGCTCGCACAAACACAAAAGGGACGACTACGACGACGACGACGACGATGAGACGCTGCTGCCTTCGTAGTCAAAAAGTCTCTCGTCGTCGACGCGGCGTCGTCGTCAGCGTGCCATTGTTGTACTCTCGCCACTCGCCTCTCTCTCTTGCTCCCGTCTTCTCTATTTATCTTGCTTCCTCCGTTTATCTCCCTCCCTCTCTCTCTCCTTCCCCTATTTTTCGCTCTAGAGTCTCCACGTCCGTCGCACCCGGGCAAACTTCGGGCCAGAGAGCGAGAGAGAGATTATCGTGCCATTTCGCCTCCTTAAACCCATTCACCCGAGCTCTCGAAATTCGAGCAAACTCTCTGTCTCTCTTATTTCTCCGGGACGAGCGAGTGCGGAAGCTCCGATGGTTTTTATCTCGAAGGTAGCGAAGATTCGCTGTTTCTCTCTCTCTTTCTCCATCCGGCGCTGTTTGCTCGGCGACAGGAGGTGGAGAAAAATTGTCCTTTGATTGTATTTGTTTTAGAGGGAGCCGAGGCTCGATTTGCCTACCGGAGGAAAAGAAGAAGAAGAAGGAGAGTGAGAGGAATTTCGTGTAGCGTGAATTTGTTTAAAGGATTAGGCCGTGTGTATCTTGCGCAAGAGAGAGAGATGGGAGTGTGTATAAGCATCGATGGTGCTGATGTGAGGGCTCGCTCGCGCAAATTTGATTGTTCAACGAATAAGACGCTTTCTCGATTCGATTTGCGCTTATTTGATATTTCCTGTTTTTTCTTTTTCTAGCATTTCGTTTGCTGGAGTGTTGTATCTTCCGAGTTACTTTTATTTTTATAGCATTTTTTGTTACCGACCATTTACTATTTCCCGATCTATAAATAAGTTTTAAAATTCATCTCATGATTTTTTTCGGAATGATAAAAAAAACCCTCATCCATTTAATCCCTTCTTCAAAACTACCTTTCTTAAACTTTTCCCACCCGCTCAAATTTCGCCCCTAAAATCAATACCCACTCCCTCAAAATCTCGCCCCTTCTCCCATCAGCACGTCAAAGCTAGCCCCCCTCCCCCCAAAAGCCAGAGGCGCCAGCCGTTCACTCCTTTCCCTCCCTCTCTCTTCTCGCGTCGGCGACGCGCACGGCCATTAGTTTATGGAGTTATTTCAGTTCATTAGCGCGTTCCCGCGTGGTAAATGCGTTAGCGCGTGCAGACACACACTCACACATATACGAGGGAAGCGTGCGCTCCATTATCGGTGGCGCGCGCCTGGCTTTTTGTCTTTGCTTTTTTGCGCGCGCTCGCTATAACGCGTCGAGAGATCCCGCCGACTGATTTGCCCTGTCGGCGCTCCGCGCAAGCTTTTGCTCTTGCCCGTGTCGCGAAGGTAGGGTGCGATGCCCCCGGGCGATTCTGCTTTATCGACGAGGGGGTGGTGTGTATGTGCGTGTGTACGTATGGGGTGGCGGAGGTGGAAAGGCGGGGGATTGGTATGTGAGGGGAAGTTTTTAGGAGTGTTTTATGGCTATGGAGATCGGCGGCGGCCGATTTCAGAGGATTGAGATGTCCAAGTTGCGGATTTTTCTTATAAATAATGTTTGCGATATTTGGCTCTATGTGTCCACGTGTGTTACTTCAATTTGATAAATTATGTATGAATTATATATGATACTTTGAAAACGACTCAAGCTTCCCCTTTTATATCGAATTACGTAAAAATTATTTGAAAAAACTTCTGATAACACATAACTCGACCTGAAGACACTCCTCCTCTAATATACCCATCGAATACGCGCCGCCATCTATTTTTACGACAACGCCTCATGCTCAGGGCGCCGAATCGCATGTTTATTAGCCGAACTTTATACCTATATCTTTCTCTACCATAAATCGCAACCCGAGTCTCTCCCTCTATATAACTGAAAAGCGATATCAATCGAGGACAGAGAGAGCGGCGTCTCTATCTGAACCCGCTCGCGCGCCGGGGAAATGGTTTTCCGAGCAGCCGAGCAAATCTTCGGACCGAGCCCGTGGGGCCGCGCATAAATCGAGAGCCGCCAGCCCCCCGAAAAACAATAAAACGAAGGGAAAATCCCTACGTCGCAAATCAGAAGGGTACGAGCGTAGTAGTAGCACTAGGTTTCCCTAGTAAGGTATATATACACACGCCGGGATTATTATGGTAATCACCCGCAGTCGCGTACTATCATTCATTCGCGCCAACGAGTCAGTTTGCCGGTCGGTTGGGCCGCCTGGGAGGTGTAATAAAGGTGGAATTCGCTCGCTTATGCTATATAGGAAGTTGTGAAATTTTTTTTTTCGTTTCGTTAATTTTTCGTGCAGTAAGTGTTTTTAATGGAGTGTGCCTCGAGTGAGGTGAAGAAGAAGGCTTTTACGCGAGAAGCAGCAGCTCGACTGCGGAGAAACGTGTTATTAGCCGAGTGTTATTGCCGCTAAGTAGTGTGTGACTTGCGAGAAAGCAAACTTTGATGCGAGATATTCAAAAATATTCAAAGCGAGAGAGCCTGCGTGCGAGTACAATGGGAATTGTTCGTTTCTTCCATTTGTATGTCGATCCTCACGCTCGCGGTTAAGTGCTTAAAACGCTACTCACAAATATTTGCTCTGTAATCGATATGGTAATAGAGCCCATTATATATACGCGTAAAAGCATTTTTTCTTTAAATGTATACTGCTATGAATATTGTAACCGTATTGTTATTAATACCAGCCGCGAGACAACTATATTATGCAAATATCCATACCCAGCGAAAGTCGTGTGTTATTAAAAACTTATCAATCCCCGTCAGCCACGCGACTCTATCAGTATCCCCCGCTTGTGTTTTGACATTCCCAGTCTTTACCTCTTTATCTCGGCCTGCGCATCAAACCGTCGCGCGCGCTGCGAACTTATTATACCCGGGGTGCACACAAAAAAGCCGTTGCAATAACCCTGCCCCGAATATCGCGAGCACAGATCGACTTTCGGGTGGCCCTGCAGCCAAAGCACGCGGACACTCATTTGGCATGCGCGAGCGGGAAAGCCGTCATTAATCACGCGCCCGTAACTATCCCGCCGCCGATCTCGCGCTCGCGCTCGAGATAGAGACGTATATATGTATATGTATGCGAGAGAGAGAGAGAGAGAGAGATGGAGATAGGCAGGCGGTGCACCTGCGAAAATAATAATGAAAGAGCGATGCGGTCGGATTGATTGCGGCCGAAGTAGGTTCTTCGCGCTTTTTTGGGGGAGAGGAGAGGAAGAAGAGCCGAGAGGAGTGTAAATGTTGCGAGTTATGACGCTGGGGTTAGGTGATGGAGGATTTATGGCGGTGCTGCGCGGGAAAGAAGTATAGGAAGGTGCGTATATATACGCGTGTGAGCAGGGTTGTAATTATTTAGTGGCGAAGTGGGTAATATACCGGCGGAGTAAGTATACGCGATTTGCATTCGTATCTGCCACTGTTTATAATGAGTGTGTCGTTATGCTTTATGGTTTGTATCATTGCGATAAAAATACACGTCTATTACGAGCTTTATGGCCGCGCGTATACTCTTATCCATAATATGCTATTCTTATACCACTGGAGATAAAGAATCAAACTCGTTCGAGTTTGTACAAATCAAACGTGTGTATATATACATTCCTTAAGATCGCCGGCGGCGGAGCTTTTCTCATCCTCATAAACTGCAAATGAAAGCGAATTGTATTCAGCAGCGGCAGCGTCGATAAAACAATCCACTTCGCACCTACTCCAGCGCCGCCTCCGCCTCTCAAGGCTGAGAAAGCGCGAAGCCTCGAGAGAACGCGAACAACACAATCCACGCAGACATCAAGATGAGAGAGAGAGACGTGTATATATATAGCCGTCTGTTTCCGATGGTCGCAGCGCGAAATTTATGCGAGCATCCGGCGCGAGGAAGAAAATTCGTGAGCGAGAGACGCGATATATATACATGTATATACATTCCTTTTTAATTACACGCCTGGCGCATTATCGGCGCGAGCGATAAGCCTTTTACGCGCGGTGCTTTAATTAATGGATTAGTAGGGCGAGCTAGCGAGAGAGCGAGGTACTGTGTCAATATTGTCGAGGTTAATGAAGAAAGCGCGAGCGAGAGAGAGAGTGAGAGAGGGGTAATTGATTGTCGGATGGTGCGTTTTTTTTTGAGAGAGAAGGAGAAAAGGTGAAATGGATGATGACCCATATACGGAGGATCATTAGCGGTGTTTTACCTTTTTATATAAGTAATAAGGATGATTGCGATGATTATTCAATTTGCGTTCACCTTGAATTATAAAGACGTGTTTAAATGTCGGCGTCGTTATTTTATTATAAAATGCCGATGTTTGGACAAACAAGGTATATATATACATATAATTATATGCCCCCCTTCTTTGTTGGCCGCCGTAGTTTAAAAGTAATTTATTCCGACACGTTCTTCCAGCGTCGTGCAGCCAGCAACAAATGCGAATAAATTTATTTCGCTCACTATACTCGTGTCGGCAAACAATCACAATGAGAGAGTTCGCGGAACGCCAACGCGCGCGCGCGTCTAGCGAGGAAAGCCTGCGCACATTAATCATAATTGAAAATCAAATAATGAGCAATTATCATCGCGCGCACGCGTGCACGAACAACAAACATTCTTAGTGTGAAAAGGAATTAATTTATCGCGAACTTCTCGCGTACGTATTAATAATAATAAGAAAAAAAAAAGACCGCTCGAGTGTACGTATAAAACACATACAGCGCAATGCGCCGGTGATTCGCAGATTAACGAGGATAATTACATCATACGCGAATGGGAAATAATTGTCATTAAAAAGTTCGTTACTTCCATTATTAAAATCAGAAAATTCAAGTGAGCTCTCCCAGCTCGTCCGCGCGCGCCGACACACAGTTGTGTGCGATGCGTTAATACGCAGCTGCTATCTCGATTATTCATCGAAATTACGGACGATAACAATTTTCTTAATTAACGAGAGAGATATTCCCCCACAACACCCCTTTCCGATATAAATATGTAACGTATATATTCACGAATTTTCGCAGACGCGCAGATATATATCCCTCACGTGCTCGAGCGCAAAAAAATTATAATTGAAAATAAATAATGTCGGCGAATTTTGCGAAAATTTTAAATTCCGTGTAGGGTACAAGCGTATAATTAAAATCGCTAACGGCTTCATATTAAAAGATCGAATTTTAAATCGCGCTGAGTTGACAGATGTTCAATTATAGGGTTGCTCGACGTCCCATAATTTACGCTCATTTCGCGAATATAAATCTATATACAGTTCTCCATTATTTCGCATGCTTAAAAGTATACAACCTCCTTGAAACTCTGAACGAAAAATAAACACTCGCGCTCACAAAACACGTTTTCACCGCCTCCGCAAAATCTGTCTCTCCCTCCAAAACTCATATGCCTCTCCGACCCTCTACCTCCTCTTCCACTCACTTTCTGCATTCGTAAAAATTAACCCCGCACACACACATGAGCGCGCGAAAATTCCTCTTCACCTCTCTCTCGCAAATTACGGCTCGCCGTTAGCTTGCGGCGGCGCTCGCGTATAATTTTTTGTCTCCCCTCCTGTACAGTCGGCTTGCGCTCTCGCAGGAAGCTCGTTAGCACGCTTTATTTCCTCGAAATTTTCGGCGTCGGCAGCAGCAGCAGCAGCGGTGTATCGCGATAAATTTAATTGCAGCCGCGCTCGCGGCAGGTGCTGAAATAATTGCGCGCTTTTGTGTCCGCTCTCTCTCGCCCCATCTTCCCTCGCATACATACATACGTATGTATATACCTACGCGCTTATATATATTTATACGAGCGGCGTGTATTTCTCGTTTTACCTTTTTCGAGCGCGTGTCTCTCTCTCCCGCTTTACAATGCGCGTCTGTCGCTCCGGCGCGCGCGCGCGCCCGACTCTTTATTTTATTTCTACCGCGCCGTTGCTGCTGCTTCTGCTGCATTCCCGGGTCGCACAATGTATATACGTATAGGCCTGAGCTCTGGCTATGTCTCTCTGTTTGCCGTTTTCTCTCTATCTCTCTGTACTCGAGCGTATATATGTGTGGGTGATACGCGAAAAACGTTTGTTTTCATCGCTTTTTCTCTGATTGCGCGCTCGCCTCGCCGCTTCACCCCTACACACATGAGCGTTGCAGATATGTATCTTTGTGCCTGTCTGTCGCTGTTTATGCGCCGCTGCAGTTGAAAAGAGAGGGAGAGAGAAAGGAATAACTGCGAGCGAGTGCGCGAAAGGAGGGAAACTTCATTTGCGAGGCGAGGGTTTGGAATTGACGCTACTGCAGTAAGCGGTATGGAAAGGTCGTTACGCGAGGTTGGAGAGAGAATGTGTTTTTTTGAAGAAAACACGCCGCGCCGTCGGTTCATTCGCCATTTCGCGCTTCGTTTGTTTCATAAAGGGCCGGAGGGATTCTATATTACGCGGTTCTAGTTATTACATGTTATGAGGTTATAGTTGCGAGTTTATTACATTGTCACTTTGCTAAAAACGACGAAAAATAGAGAAAAGAATACCTTCGACAGAATGTTCGACTTTTATTCGTTTGAATTTGAAGCAACCGCTTTCTTCATTTGATTTCATTTGATGGTACACACTTTGACATTCTTCAAACTAGAGGGGAAAAGCCTTACAAACAGCGCCACATCTCATTGTCAGTCGAAAACGCGCAGACTCCCCGGTCTACACAGCCAGCCAGCCAGCGCATCCACAGTCATTACTCAGCGATTTGTTGTCAGCCAACCGCGCGCGCGCACTCGCGAGACGCGCGACATCCAACAACCGTCAACCTCACTCTCGCGTCTCTCCTCTATTTTCGCTCCCGCACTCGCACGCACACCTCGGAATAATAATGCCGACGTGGCTGCAGACGTCTCGTCAACCCCGAGACTTCTCTCCCTCCCTCCCTTTTTCGGAATCTCCTATATAGTATAGTCGAGTTATTATACGCGGGAGACGCGCGTAAGAGAAAGCTTTGTTTGCCCTTTTGAGCGAGTTGTTTTCGAGGACCGCGCGCTCGGCTTTATTGCGGATTTAACGCTTTAATGGGCCTAATCCGCGAGGGAGAGAGAGAAGTGATACGCGACGGGGGAGTAGAGTGAGAGCTGTAGGTGTATTGCGCTTTTATACTTATTTCCCGCGCGATTGAATTCGTACTCGTGTAAATCCTGATGATGATGAGGAGCGAGGAGAAGAAGCTTAGTACTTTCGCGGATACAAATGTAGTAGCTATCGCTTTATTATTCTCAGTGGTGACTGACATTGTATACCCAAATGGAATTAATATACGGCCGCGTTTAAATAAAAATATATAGGTCGCAGATAACGATTCGCTGTATAAATAATATAATTTTTAATTACAGCTTTTACGTTAATTGTCGATGAACCAAAAAAATAGTATATTATGCAACAAGGGGTGAAAATGAGAAATGCAAAATTTTCTCTCCTACTTTCACACGAGAAAAATGCCCTATTTCATGCCTGAGTTAAGAAAAAGTATTTATTTAACTTCTCGGGCTGAACGATATAGCAAGATTAATCTTGATATTGTATTGTATCGCCTTAATATTTAAGACAATAATCGATACAATATTTATATACAGTGTTTGATACAATATCAAGATTATGGTGTCAAGAGTGTCAAGAATCTTGTCTTGTCTTAAAAATAACTTAACATTTTCTAATCGTAATAATTTACCGAAATAATCATAACTTAATACACTTCGATAGTTGCCGACGACCATCTGCTAACGAGATGTTCGAGTGATAAAGGTTGGCGAAGTAATCGGCTGACGCGCTATATATCCCCTCAGGCCGGCTTACTTAGGTACGCGAGGCCACAGGGAAGGGGTGCGCCGCCTAGCGGCAGCAGGCGAACTAGACTCTGGTCGGCAGCACATATATGGCGGGAAAAGTCAAATTTCAAATTTGGCTTTTATTTATACTTGTGCCGAAATCTTATTATTTTTATATTAAACATAGTGTACATTTGTACATTAAATTACCTTACAGTTACATTATTCTTATAATTCAGTAAATTTGTAACAACTTCCGTTAATATGTTCCATCTGCGTACCTTCCTTTTCTACATGGACCTCTAATTTTTTAAACAATCCACTCGCTTTTTGTCGCACGTCTGTGTAACTCCAATATGATCAAGAATTTCAAGACAAGACAATAATACTTTTCATATTGATTGAAAAGACCAAGACAAGAGA
>UXGD01000037.1:0-138696 GCA_900474315.1 Torymus auratus
TGTGCCTTCAAAAAAAATTTTTAACATTTGTAACTCCCGATAAGAGCTACTTTTTTTGAGATTTCCTCATATATCTAAATCCACTTTTCTTTCGTTTTTTTTTTTTTTTTTTTTTTTTATCACTCTGAAACCAAAAGAAGAAAGAAATTTATGCGCTTGCGTCAAAATACGCGCGCGCGGGCGTCGACGACCTCGATCCGTCGTTGAATCCTTTTATACTCCTCTTCGTTTTTTAAGAACCGGAGAAAGTAGCCTGGCCGACACATTTTTGTTTTCGCCGTATCTAAGATCGTAAAAATCCCGCAATACGCGGTGTAATAGTATAGCGTAAGAAGATTTCCTCGGCCGCCTTTCTTTCCATGACCGACTGCAACTGTCTGCGTTATTCTCTCCCATCACACTCTATTTCGTGCGTTGTGTTTGCACTTATACTGGCTCGCGTGTTTTGACGGCTATACAGTTGTGCACGCGAGAAAGTTTAGCCGGCGCAAAAAGTTCGAGAGGCTTTTGATAGTTTAGCGGAGTTGGATGAGAGAAGATGCGCTCTGGTTTGTTGATAAATGATTTTGTTTGCGGATCAAGCTTGGTTTCTTGTTTTGCTGTGGATTATATGGCACCAGGATGAGAAATGTTTTAATCTTGATCCGCATAAATGAATTTGATGTTTCTACATGGTTTATTTACGCTGAAGTTTCGTTTAGTGATTTTGATGGTTAATAAATATTCAAAAGTCGGGATTTTCTATTGGTTGATGATATACATGGAAATTACGCGCAGACTACTATAAACATCATGTACAACCAAACATTGTCTTTTCAAAAGTGAATTGCCCTCCAAAATTAAAGACCACGAAAGTTTATCATAACGACAAGGAAATAATAAAAAAATTAGCCACCGCCGTCGTCGCCGATTTAATCAACCGTGCGCGTCCGATTCATTTGCATCAATGAATAAGGTTCCTCGTCATTATACATATATATAGGCTCTCTTTCCCTCTCACTCTCGTATACCTCCGAAGTGTCGGAATAACAAATAAACACGTCGAATAATTCATAACCCCCCGGGCACTAGCATTCACACACACATACGCCTAACACGAACGCTTTGTTTATCGAATCGCCGGGGCTCTCTCAAGACTTGCAAAAGTTTCTTCCCAGTACAGAAGAGAGGAAGAGAGGCGCGTTCATTCAGCGTTGACCTTGATTTCCACTTAAAATCTCTTTGGAGAAATGACGAGTGCGCTATGGCCTACTTGAGAATACATCTTTTCGGTCCAGTCGTCCGACACTTTATAATATGCTGGATGGAAAAAATTCTGCCGCGTGTGTTTGAGGAGTACATGCGTCTCTCCTCCTCGTTGCCGTCTTCTCTTCCTGGTTCATCATGTTTGGATTCGCATAGGTAATCATGGCGCGATGTCTCTTCGCTCCATGCCGAATGTTCCACTTGACGTAACGCACTGTCGCTATATATATACGCGGACTTGCTGTACGAGTGTGTTCGTTATTTGTTGAATAACGTATTTACCGCGTGGAAGGTTTTTGCTTTTGATTAGAGCGATGTATTTGTGTCAACACTTTCTTGCGAATGATTCGCCGAGTATAGTCGTCGATTAGTACGACCTTAATTGCGTTTTTTTTCTCTCTCTTTGCGAAGTAGAGAACGATAATTGTAATAATTTTAGTGTAAGAGTATAATAATAATTACGCTTTGAACTCGTTCGCGTATATTAAACAAGCAATCAATGCATTCTATGGAAAAGCTTCGCAACGGCTATACGGTGTTTGAAAGTCGACACGTGTGACACTTACGTAACGGAGATTAGCGCGCGACTAATTGCAGATCAATACAGCCGTATTCTCTCGCAAATTTCTATTCGATTTTCAATTTGCATCGTGTCCTACTACTGTAAATATTTACTTTTCTAGAAAAAGAGAAATACGCACCTATATATCTATAACCCATGCCTCATGAATATATGTAATGGGAATTCCGGTCTGAATCATATTGTCATTGGCTTTTACAATCGAAAGCAAGACAAAACGGTATAGAGACGCGCGAGAACACGAGAGAGTGTTTTTACGATTTGGAATAATTTAAGCGCGGAGATGATGGCTTTCTGACCGTTATAACGCTCAGCCTCTCGTTCGAACTTGAATTTACATTTAAAATATAATTGTCTCTTTATTTTAAAAGCGTGGAAAAACGCTGAATGGGCTATTTTTAAGAATCTATATTTGTTCTCTCGGGTAGAAATAGTGTCTCTACATTTTTCGTTTCTTGTTTTGGGCCAAATGCTCTGCGAAAAATGCTCGTTGCAGCATCATTCGTTCAAACTGTCTTTCCGTGCCATTTTTCACATTGCCATATATACGAAATTCAATCTTCTGATCCTGTCTAAAATCGTAAATTTCCTTTCTGCTGCTCTTCAGTCGGGCAGAAGCTATAGGAAAATCCAGGGTATTTCCTAGGAGCAGCGTATATCAAATCCCTGGACCTACAACAAAATGGATTTCTGCGCTTCAGTTGCTTAAATCTTTTTTCGGAGCATAGACCTGTAAAGTCGTATTAAAAGTTTTGTTCACGAAAAATATAAAACACATACGTTAACATCAATAAGAATTATAAATAACAAATAAAATTCTTGTTTAATAATCAAAACAGTAAAGTAGTAAACCGACTTCGTACTAGTCGATAAAAAAAAAAAACAATATAATTTTACGGTCAACGTGTCGACGTTATTCTTGTTTAAGACTACTCTTAACTGCAAATCCTATGAATTATTAAAATGCGCTAACTTGATTCTTCATTTACACGGGGAAAAATTGCGTAAGAAATTACAGCTTCCTTTGTAGATATAAATTTGCCTGATCGAAAAAATTTGCAATCTGACATTGTTTAAAAATTATTACCTTTTCAGTACTAAAACTCTAAATTTTTCTATGCAACTTTTACAGTCTCTATTATTTTAAACATTAAATTTAATAAAATCAATATCTCATACTCATTTTCATCTTTTACAAAAAAAAACCAATGGTTCTCCTTCTAACTATTTCTTCGTTACAACAACCTCGCGACCACCTCGCCCTCCTTCCACTCCCATCCACAGCCTCACACACGGTATTTTGACACGATATATTCTCTCCTCGCTAATCTTACACGCGCGCGCTCCCCGAGCGGCTGTATTGATGGACCAATCTTTATGTAACGCGCGCGCAGCACGACGTAACGCGTAAATCAATAAACTCCCAGCCTCCCTCCCTCTCTCTCACCGCTCGCGCGCGCGTATAACACCGCGACCTGTACACCACGGGGGCTTTTATCAATGATACTCCAGGCCTCGCCGCGCGCGCTATATTGGAAAACGCATTATCAGTGTCGAAGCCTCGTGCATACATACGTACACGTACGCATACCTCGTTGCGGCGTCACCTCGTTACACGCGTGATGCATGCTGCTCGGGAAACGCCAATTAGAATTACATAAAGCGCGAGCGAGGGAATCTCTTCCTCCTCCCGCGCGCGAGCACCGGCAATCTCGATAAAGCGCGCGCTATAAGGGAGAGGAAAAGAAAAGGAGCTAGCCGCGGCTATGTGTACGAGCGCGCGAGGTAGCGGGCTATATCGACTTATGTAATGTATTACGGCGGTTTCGTAATTGACCGGGCGCGAGCGGCTCGTTCTCTCTCGGTCTATGCCGCCGCCGCCGGCATGAGGCTATAACGCGGATTCCTCTATATACCTAGAGCCTGCGCGCGCGCACCTCGAGGATACTCGCTTGAGCCGCTGCGGGGGTTCGATGTAGGTACAGACAAAGAGAGTGGGATTGGCCCTTTTTCGCGGGGATTCGGAGTCTGCGGTGGTGCGTCTTCGAGTGGGTGGATTCAGGCGGGTCGGAATGTTTTTGTTTGCGAGTTGTTGGAGTGAAGAGAGTATATAGGGGTTTAGGATTGGGAGTTTGAGAATATTGTGTCAGGTCTATTGTTAGGTACTGGAGGTAGCGCTGTATCGATTGTGCTTTTTGAAAGTGTGGTTGTTGAACTATAGAATCGCAGATATACATGGCTATATAAGAGATGAATAAGTTAGCAGTCTTTTCCTTATTATAATCGCTTGAAATGAGATCGTTCTTGAAGTTTTATAATAGTCCATAAAATATGTAGCAGGTTTATAGCTTTGGATGTTATTTGATTGCGGTACTTATAAACAGTTATAGGAATTAAGTTTGAAAAACTGACATGAATTTTTTTTTCTTGTATTATTCATTTTGTCTCAATTAAAAAGGACAGTATGTCTATAACATTAATTCGCACGTAGAAGCACAGTAATTGTACTAATATTCAAGAAAATTCGAAACGCAAAAGTGGTCACACTCTTGACCGTACCTGTCTCAATCTCTCTTTCTCCTTCACTATATACTTGTCGCGTTCACGCGTAACTGTAACCCAACATATTTCGACGCACTTAAAATCTCTTGCCAAATCACGTTTAGCATAACTTATGATAACATACCTCGAATTCATTTGATCTAGAACGCACGTCAATTTGGTTTAATACTAAATATTGATCAAACTCCCCATTCATTCTGGAAATTAAACAATCATCATAACAAAGTATACTGGTTTCTGCAGCCAGAAGGAAATATATCAATCACACTATAATACCACATAAATAAATCCATTCCGAAAGCAGTAAAAACAGCATTAGCTTTTTAATGTACTCTTCTCGCCCCCATATATACACCCTATATATAGGGAGCGCTTCTCGCGCTCACACACATATATGCTCCAGTTTTCCGTTTTCTCTCTCTCTCCCCGGGCGTCTTTGGATTCTTTTGCTGTGCGACTCCCCCGGTTCGAGATAGGTATACAGGGATGGCAATAAAGAAAGAAAGATGACGCGCGCACGGCGACAGAGCGGAACTGCGGCAGAGCAGAGAGAGGAGGAGAGAGAAGTGTGATTGCACTCGACGACGTATAACCCTCGCGTCGTCGTCGTTGTCTCGAGAGCTAGCCGAGAGCTATAGCCGAGAGCCACTATAACGTCTCGCAGCAGCTACTATATGCACACTTGTTTTCCTTCCCGAACGACGCGGCGCGCGACTAGAATATACGTACAGGTATATATGCGCGCGCGATGACGAGTCCTCGGTTATCTAATTTCGTTTACATAATTATACAACGGGGGCCAGAGAACGTCTCTCTGACGTGCATCTCGTCCCTCTCGCTTCCTTATATACGTGCTGCAACTGCTGCTGCTACTGCTTTGGGGGGAGAGAGGGAGAGTCTTTCTCTCGGGCAAGCACAATACATCGCCCGCGCGCACGTCTGCAGCCCGGGGAACGAAAAGGAATGGATAATTGGATTTCCTTTTTTTTCTCGATTTCCGTGCGCGGGGCCGAGTGTCTATATAGTGTGCTATATAGGAGAGTTTAAGAGTTGGGTGACTGCTCCGGAAATGTTCGTCTTCGCTCTGAAGACGGTATATATCGAGCTGCATAATGGCTCTCTCGTCGCTTGACGTTAGTGTAGCTTGGTTTCACTCTAAGTGCAGTTTTAAGTATACTGCAATGCAGTAGTTTCTACACAGTAACGGCTGATATTAACGACGATAAATAAATGTTTATTTATGTGTATCTTTTAACGTATAAGTAAAATAAAAGCAAAGAATTTTTTAATATAACATATGATTGAACATTGATTGAAACAAAGCAATTTACGGGTGTCGCCGGCGTTATTTATCAATTAATTTCGATAATTATCGAAATTATAATTAACAACCGACTCTCATTCTGGGTCGCCAACCCATCACTTTTTTTCATTCATCCGACCGTTTGCACACACACGCGCGCGCTCATTCGCAAATGAAATTCGCTTTCTCGTAACTTCGCAAATTAAATCCCTTTTCCCCTGCATCCATACACCACACCAAATATACCGAAAGAGAAAACGAGAGGCGAGAGAGAGAGAAAATTAAAACAATGCATCATTCGTCCGACAATGCCTTCATTACCGTTACAATAGCCGGCCAACGTGTACAACAATTTGTATAAACTCTCTTCTCTCTCACTCCGCGCAATATCCGCACGTACTCGCGTGTGTGATGAGTGCAGAGGGGAATAGGGTGGAAGGGGGCAGAGAACTATCCCGGAGGACAGTGAGCCTAGACTAACGCATACTAATTTTGTCGCGTGCGCGCGTGCGTATTTGTTGCAGGAACATGATGGTGCTGCGGGTCCACGGGGACGACCTGATGTTCGGCGGAACCGGCGGCGTCATGGCCCACTCGCCCCGCATACCACAGATGAAGATGATGAAGGTCCACATACCCTTCACCTTCAAGCTCCACGAGAGCTTCAAAAGCACCTACGCCGGTGAGTGTATTTACATTGTCAGAGATTTTGCTTTATGTATACACGCGTGATATATGTCCTTATTTGCGTATACACATACATCTGCGTGTGTATATGTATATGGACGCAGGGGGCATTGACCCTTGGAGTATAGAACGACGATATTGAAGGATGAGAGTGCGCGCGTTGTTGTTCGATGAGAAGTTGGATGTTTCAATGCCACTCTTTGCGCGTGATGGGAATGACAAGACAAGATAACGGAAAATTATTTTGTTTTTCTCTTGTATATTTAACGATTATATCTTAATAAGAGAGATTATTTATATAATATTTATTTAGATAAATTTTTTAGTCTAAGAAAGGAATATTTTATTGCTAGAGAGATTTAAAGAAAAAAGAACTGGAGAGAGATTTTATAGAACTGCGAGTACGCGATAAAAGTATCCGTTACGTTGCTTTGGTGTAATTACTGTTATAAAACTCTCTCCCCGTGGGCGTTGCGTGAACTTTGCCATATGAAGCAAGTATGCGCGCGCAATAAAAGTGCATTTTGTACGGTAGTTGCGCATTATATATACGTGACCGCGAAACCGCCGCGCTTATATATATGCCGTAGGATACGTCGCTGATAACGAATTAAAAACGACGAAAGTCTTTTCGTGCTAATGAAGTCCGAGCAATCGCTTTTTGCTGCCGTATAGGTACGAGGTTTGCCGGCAAACGCTCGTGCGACACAAGCTTTGATTGTTTTTCGCGTGTGTATGTGTGTTTCTCGTTGCGTAATGACGAGGATTTGATAAATTTGAAGATAGCATTATATAAATCGCGTTTTTTATTGACAGAAGAGTTGGATAAGTATGTAACGCAATTATAAAAAAGTCACGCAGTTTTTTTTTTTCAAGAATACAATATTTGAGTGTAGTTTGATTTTATTGAAGAAAAATTTAAAAATGGATTTCTCTTTTCTATTGAGAACGGATTTCTCTTTGAAAAGAATTTTTTTTTCCGTGAAAATCCGCTTAGGTAGGAAGGTTGCTTATATTGAGAAATTCAATAGTGCGATACGCGAGCTGCAACGGGATGATATCGTATTCATATATTATTATTTATGAATACTGTTAGATATAAATGTGCACATAAATATTATAAAAGGCTCATCACTTCAAAATCCACTCTTTAATTTGAATGAAAGGATTAAAAAATTGAGGTTAGTTGAAATTATTACTTATTAATTCTTTATCACAAACTTTCTATTAATAGAAGTATGTTAATATCCGGATTTCATGAGTACACAATTTTGTATATGGCAAGTGTGTATATAAACCTCTTAAAAAATACGGTTAAGTACTTTGCAAGTAGATGTGAAAAATTTGCAAAAAGCAGTTCTTTTACAAAATTTTTGGTGTGCACATATTAAGGTTATAAAGAACAGGTGTAATATACACTTTGCAACTCTATGTAAAAAGCACGCAAAAAATTATTTAGGAAGTGAGCCTTTCATGAAATAAGATCCCGAATGTAATTTTTTTAAACCGCGCTCAAAATACATCATGATTTGTATTTTTACAAACAGCACTGTAAGAACAAATGTACTCTCAATGGAAATCAAAGAGTTAAATTATATGATAGTTAATAATCGTTTTGAAAAGTATCAGCACCGCATGCGCGCGAAAAAAGGCCATGAATGCCATAACTGATTTTTCGTGAGCGTAAGTAATATTGTAAAAGCGCATTAATCAGTGAACGTACGTCACCTGTGTATACGGCTAGTTTTGTACGTGACTTCAACCGCGAGAAAAACATGCGTGTGCAGCGCGTAATGCACTAATATTGATTTTTTGCGTCCGGCGCTGCACATAATATGTACTCTAATAACACACATTCTGAATCTCTAATTTTTCTCTTCAACGGTTTTACCTTCTATTTATAGCTTCACTTATTTTCTACGATATATACGAAAAACAATGAAATTTACCGCAGCTTAAACTATTACTTAATTAAAAGAACTAAACACTATATAAAAAGAAAAAACCTATCAAATCACACAATAAGAGTTACCCAAGTATATAAACACACATGTGCGCGGCCAGCGGAGAGCCTGACGAAGTTCATCGCCTCGGCGATCACTCGACGGCGAGATGTTCGGGTTTGCGCAAGCTATTAACGTCAGACGTGTGCGTTACCTTTCGAGTTAGCGAACGCGCGAGCTCACCGCGGATTTCGACACTTTCCGCCTATACCATAATAGTGGCTCTTGCAAGAAATAAAAAACGTAGGTATATACGCGCGGCTTCTTTCGCGGATTATTAACCGATCGCGCCGCTTATGTTTCGTTAGCGTTCATACTCGCCGCTTATATAGAAGTACTCGATAGAATTGCGAGAAGGAGTCGTTGAAGATGGAACACGAACCGAGCGAAGAAGATGAGAAGGTATCGCATGTATATATGTACAGAGAAAATTTTAGAAAGTTAATTTTTCGCGAGGACGATTAATTTTGCTTCTGACACGAGCATGCCACTGATGGTGTGTACAGCGCAAAATCTGCATGCATCATTGAGAAAAAAAAACGCCGATGTAGGTTTTGATCGTCTCGTCGATGCAATAGAACCGAAATTATGTAATTGCGCGGTTATGATTACATGACTCATCAAATATTTCTCGAAGTAAAAGAGTTGGGCAATTTTCGTATCTAAAGGGGTGTGCGATAGGAGGTATTTAAGCACACTCAGATTTAACGATCGTTATTAATGTCTCCCCGCGGCTGTGTGCGTATATGTATAATACACACAAAGCACGTCGTAAATCCTAACTTTGGATTATATATATGGGTTTATACGGGAACTTGGTTAATCATTTAATTATTGCGGCAGCCCAAACTGCACTTGCGCGAGCGTGTAAATCATCCTGACTTATAAGTAATACGACAGTAGTGCACGAAATTTAACAAGACTATCTATACATGATGTATACATAATTCGATATAGCGATCGAGGCATCTATTTTCATGTAAATCAGCCAATTCCATGTCACTCGCAGAACGTCGCGCACCTCTCCGCATTCATGACACGTTGATTGCTAACGAAGTTAACGGGCGACCAATTTCGAAGACGAATCTGAACGTATACCACCCTCATAATACATCACTCACTCTTGGCGAAATTGCACCACTCTACATCCTCACACCATTTGTTCCTCGACATGTATATATAATACATACGCGCACACCTACACGTTTATATATATCTATACATGTGTACACTTTGATGGCCTATCGATTGATAGGAGCGCGCATCTGACCCGCGCACAAGGGACATCAAACACGCGTTTGCTCGGCGGCGTGCGCGGTCAAGGTGAGAGACGACGCGTCGACAACGACAAGAGAGAAAGAGAGAATTTCGCCATTTCGTTTTCTTCCCGCGCATACCGATGATGATCACCATCATCATCATCATGATGATCGCACACGCGGGCGATAACCTAGATTCGAGGACCGGTCTCCAGCTCGAGCGGTAGGTATAGTATAGCGCAGCGCCCGGTCTTTCACTTTTTTACCCGCGAGGCACAGGCACCGGTTTTTTGCCCGATTTCACGGTATTTTTACGACTTCGCATCGGTGCCATTGGGCCACCACGCTGCCTGATGCCGTCTCGTCGTTCGGCAGCGATGACCTTGAAATAACCCTGGCGCCCGCGCGACATATAAATAAATGTATGCTCATGCGGCGCGCAATTTTTTTTTCGCCTGGTCACGATTTCTAAATTGCACGGGGTGTAAAAATCTATCGCCGGTATGCTGTAGTGGGTCTCGGCGGCTTTTAATCGATCGGGTGGTTGAACTAGGTTCGTTATAGCCAGGTACGCGTATGGGTACTGGAATGTCATGTATAGCAGAGTTTCAAGGCGTACACGAATTTCCTAATAGAAAATAGAAGGTTCTGCGCCGGCCAACTGGTCGAGATAATTTCAGGCGCGCTCGGACTCGCGCGGGGCTCTTTGCGCAAGCCACGTGCGCGCGCGCGAGCCGGCTTTTCGACTGAAATTCGTTGGATCGCAGAGAGAACGAGAACTGGACGACCATGATTCCGTTTATTACTTCACATGCGTATATATATTGACATGGGTACATGGGTTTGCTTTTCTGTATTTTTTTCTTCTCTTCAACGGCCCAGTTATAGGCACGAATGATTGCCGAACTGTAATGAGTTTCGATAAACATTGCGTGTGTTTTCGAAACGACGAAAAACGTATTGAGTTTGTTCGCTGTGGATGGAAAAGTACGGAAAAAATGGCGTAAGAATTCGTAAATAAAATCGAGGGTGTTGTCGATCTCGAGGCCGCTGTTATCGGAACGATTGAGGGATTATATTACGGGAGGTTTATTGGCACGGTTATTGAAATGAGTTATCTCGGATTTCCAAGTTGTGAGCCTGAATGCGTTTGTTATCTGAATGAAAGCAGCGGCATGAGTCTCATTATGACACATTAACGTGCATTGTGCGCTGGATTTTTGATTGAGCGAGTCATTTGTCAATGATTACGAGGGCATTAGTATCGATCGACTTTATGAAGAATTACTGCAGTATAAGTTTACAAAATACGCCGGTAGTACAATAGTCGTTTCTTATAGTTCAAATCACGTTTGAAATAATGTTATTGTAAAAATTATTACTGCACGGTTTTGAATAAAAGAAAAATACATCGTAAAATACAAAAGTTATTTGACTGGAGATTACTAACAATCCATAGTCAGATAGAAGAGATTTTCACATTCGTAATTATACAGACAGTAATTACTGTAACGCATACCATATATGTATCCTGCTGCGAGGATAACAATTGCTCCGACTTTTTTTCCTACAATCAGTGCTGTCATGCAATTTTTCGTAATTATTTCGAAAGAGCGGAACAAATATTCCAATTTCACGCTCGAATATCTGACCCCGTGAACACGCTGAGTATACGAGACTAATATCGAATTTTCACCTTATATAAACTTTATAACAAATCTGCAATTGTTGCGTTTCTCGCAACAGCAACAACAGACCAATTTTTATCTGCAAAGCGAAAAAATCTCGCCCTTGCTCCGCGGTAACCTTATATATTCCATACAATACCAAAACGAAACATCAAAGAAAAAACCTTGCACAAGCGCATGCAGAATATCTGCATTTCCTTTTCCGCGCAAAACACTTTATCGCGATGTATTGTGTGTGTTGAGCCGCCGCCACCGCCACAGCTCTTACTCTTATACCACTCGCGTACAATCCGTCAAAATCGCCTCGGGCTACAAAAAAAAGTAACCGCCAACAAAGCTCTCGCAAAAAAGGGGGAAAGAGCACGACAACGGAAGGAATAAAAGGTTTCGTGCGCAAAAGAGATGAGAAATAAGAAAAACTGAATTACACGGCAAACAAAATTTCCATCGGCAAGCGCGAGCCAACCTCTTTGGCAATGGCAATTTCTTTCTGCTCGGTGAACACGTTCAAGAACAATGAGTGTCGTCGCCGCGACGATCAAGAATGATGAAAAAAAGATCGTGTGTTTTTTCTTTTTCATTGCTCGGACACACAAAGCGCGACAATCTTTGTTTATTCATTTGTCGTGGATAATAAAAACGAAAAAGGATGGGAATGGCAGAAGTGAAGTGCGCGAGAAAGAGATTTATTTTATGCGTTTGCGGTAGTGCGGGCGAGTTTTTGACAAGTGCGATAGTTTTGTACGATGGGCAAAAAAAAAAATGCACTCGAGCGAATAAAATTTTTTTCCACACTTGAATGAAGATACGGGGCAGATAGAGATATCGTTGGAAATGTCACTGATTAAAGAGCTTGTGCTGTATTTCATCATCGTAACAGTGTCGTCGATTTTTACAGTACTCTCGTATACAATATCGACATCGGCGTATACGTGATTTACGCACTGATGCGCACAGTGATTTTTCACTGCGTTCCAGATCACGAGGGATAATAACAATTTCAAACCACCAAAATAAGTACAATTCTTTAGAACCATATTTTCGGAGCTCTTGCTCAGGGGAAATCCAGATTCACGAAAGGCAAATACAAAAGGTTTGCACTCTCAACAAGAGAGGGAGAGAGTACATGCATGATGCATATATATACACAGCGAGCCTCGACATCGTCGTACTCTCTATGTCGTGGTTCACTTGACATTCGCGCAGGCCCCCTCGACGTGAATTCGTTAAACAATGATTCATCGCGGCTTATACATACGTCGCCGCGTGCACTCGCTCTCGAATATGCATGCACGTGCATGCTCGAACCTATTATTCTCTGTCGCTAGCAGTAGTAGCAGCGACGGTTTAATCGTAAGCCCTACGATAGCACCAACAGTATCAGCAGCAGCAGCGCGAATCAATCGATTGCTGCTAGGCTAACGGGACTGATGATGCGCATCGCGTCGCCCACGTTGCTGCGGGAAAATGTTGTAGTGCAGGTTCGCGGAAATCCTGGATATATAGTGGCCTTGAACACAACGGTATAATTGTGGTCAGACAAGTCTGTAATAGGGTTAGGTTTAGGTGCGACGAGTTTGTAGACAGATGATGATCAGTTGTTATTTAAAATATCAGTATCTTGCTGTTTTTAATTTATTAATGAGTTGCTAATTATGTTATTCACGATGGTATCTCTGAATCAAAATATTCAACAGTTCGTTGTTTATCTTGTATGTCTTCCGGTATTAGAACTTCGTTATGAGCCTGCTGATAAGAATCTTGAATTTAATGATAATTTTTGTATCATTCGGTAGTTTCTAGATGTCAAGAGCGAAATAGATAAGAACCCACCAGAACTTATAATGTTCCCCATTAATACGACCCATGATACATCCTGATAAAAGACATTTACCATGACTCACGCATATTTACACAAAAGGTTAATGAACCAAAACCGCCGCATGAATGCGTTCTTCGCCAAAAGCGCTTCTGGTAGCTGGGAACACGAGAACCGCTGCGAAAAAAGAACAAGGGAAGGGAGAAATAATCGCATGCATCATCCCGTGAAAGCAGCTGAAACCCTCGGATTTCCTGAGTTTAATGGCCTTTTCGCCGATTACTCTCTATATGCACACTCGTGTATATACTGCTGCTGCAGTGCGACCAGGAACATTAGGTACTGCAGTGCAAAACTGCGAGGAGCACGCGACTAACGTTACGAAACTAGGCTTTCAGCGCGAACACGCCACACGGAGTTTTGGAAAAAAGCCAGGCAGAGCAAACATCATCTGGCGGAATGTTGCGCCACACGGTTTTTTTTCTCTGGTGAGAGACTCGCAAATATAAAATTTTCAGCGGAGTTGTATGTACTTATTCATCTTAAAGGTGTTTGCGGGTCTTGGCATGATTGAAAGGTTGAATTCATCTTTGATGTATGGCGGTAAATGAATTGGCAGAAGAGTGAGCGACTATGGTAATGTGCAAAAAAGAATGGTAAGAAGTAGTGACCGAGACAACGGTAGAAAAAAAAATAGAAAAGAAAACAGATAATTACAGGATCTTTATACGCATTAAATTTCAAGGCGAAGATAGCTCTGCCATTATAAACTTGAAACTCGACGCAGTTCTCTGAAAGATTGATTGTTAATGTATGGTAATGCGGGGCATGGTCAGCTGGAAAATTGCAGTGCACATTCGCATTAGAATCGTACTAACACATATGCCTTCATGACTTTTTTTTACTGTTTTGTCAGGAAAAGTATAATTCCATCAATTAAAAGTATTTATCAGTACAAAAAGTACAAGCAATTTCAGTTGTACAAAAAAGAACTGACAATTTCACTACATTATCATTTAACGATACAATGTATGGTTATGTAATGATTGGGCATTAAGGCTATTTTTGCTTCGTATTAATTTAGAAAGAGGTGATAAATTAAATCAAATTGTTATTTGATTTTGAATATTCTTGCAGTCTCATATGCTCAATGTAACAGTAATTTTTATAAAGTTATAGACTTATACGTAATATGCCATTACTTGTAGTAAAAACCAGAAAACTTTGTGGAGTGTTCAAGAACTAATTGGATTACAAGAACGTATTACTTCTCCATTTCATTCGTCGCCTAGTTTGATTGTCTTTAGAATTTAGCTTACATTTACATTGCTAATCGAAAATCAAATATTTTATACAACAAAACAATAATACCTTGACTCAATGAGACAGTAGGATTAGTTATACGAAAGACTAATTAGCAATTTTAATTGATGCTTCGTAAATGACACTTTAAATTGAGATTAATTTTTTGTTTCCTCTTCCTGCTTTGGCGTTAATATTTATTTCATAAGTCGTGATGTGCTCATTTTTCACGCACAATAAATTTCAAATTTTCGAAAAAGAAAACAGGTTTGATGAATGGGAAATTGACGTGTTACTTATTAGACAGTCATTATTAATTCATCACCAATAATGCATTTTTTTCGTAAAATTACGTTAAGATTGTAAATTTTATTCTATCTTGGCAATTGGACAATTATTCCGAGGATTTAGCTTATACAGACATTTTCATATATATAATTAAATCTTTAGAGATATCGAAAAGCAAGTTTACTTGCATTTTGAAATAAAATCTCTTTTTACAATAAAAGTTCCTAAATAATTTTACGTAACTCTTTCAAAACAATAGCAATAATTTCACAAAGTTGTTTATATAAAAATATACATAGATCCTTGAAAAATTAAATATTTCTTTATACTATCAATTCGTTTTTTTGCAACATCCTGATTGAGCTAAATAATACTCCCTGTTGCAATCACATTTAAGAGATCCTGCAACTCTATAGCAACTTTGGTTTGACTATAGAATAGGTGAATTATGGTAATCACGCGTATCAGTTTAGTTTAACTGCAGCAATTTGAATTTGCCAATTTGATGACAAGCGTCTATAATTGCTTGGTAAAGCCGGAAAATGGGAGAGCGCATCTCTACCTTATTGATAACAGATAATTAGTGGCATTTTCCATTTTTACTTAATGCTTTGTTTCTGATGTTCCTTTTTGAATTTATTTATTTCCGTTAGAAAGTATTTGGAATACATCAATATTATGTTAATATGTTCTTTGTAATACAAACTACATGTCAAAGTAAATACCAAGAAATGTTCATTCTACAAATCTTTACGCGTGAGTAATTTATTTTTATTTTTCTTGTGACTGGCAATCACATCCTTGTCATCGTTAATGAGAGTATAAAATACGCGTGGAAAGACTAGCTACATAAACTTTACTGACAAATGGTGATGACTCAAATCTTTGCATTACGCGAATTCATGGTTCATTAAAAATTACATTATCCATTTACCATCTGATATATTTATATGCTTGCTTGTGTAAATATTCAAAGGGAGATTTCCTGTCAGTAATAGATATATTTTGACTAAAGGAATTCTGCGAATAAATCTTATTTTTATAAAGGGGAAAAATAAGAGCAATGGTTTACACTAGCCAAATTAAAACTGTCTCGCTCTATGATTAGATAAATAATTATTTTTAGGATATTATTGGGTTATCGATACGACTTCAGCTGGAAATATTTTTATATTTATACAACAATAAAACAAGTTTCTTGAATATAAACGATTTTCGGTCAGTTGATATATGATATAATTAAAAAAATTCATAAAATTGATACTATATTCAACGTTTATTTCACCCAATTAGTCCCCTTTACCGAATTATAAGATCAACTAAAGTGTGAAACACACTTTCTTACAAGTATTTCATGACAAGGTCACACCATTATTACAATCCAACCTGGCATCTGTCAATTTATCACTTTTCGATACCTTAACCCCGAATCACACAACAATAAACAATAATATCGCCCTCGATTCGAATGCGAAGCAGAAAATATAACTATGTCAAGATCGACCTCTCTTAATCCGGCCGATCGCAATTGAAGGGCTCGCTCGTAAACAGAAGAATAAAATAAATTGAACAGCTCATACCAGCAGCACACACGCACCGGGCATATTTTCGGGCAGCACGAACGAACGACCGCTGCTGATCGACTCTTTCTTGGAGAGGGGAATGGCGAAACGCGAGTGCGCCTGGTGCCGAAGGGAGAAAAAAAAGCAGTGAACGCGTGGGCCCCTCGATTACGCCATGGGCGCGCGCGCGCGCACGGCCGAAGCGTGACGCAAGGTCAGGCGCGGTGCGCGTTCTTTAAGCGCGAAAATCCGCCTCTACGAGAAAGGAGAGCGAGTGCGACGGGCTCGACTTATAATTGGTTCAGGTGGCAGGATCGAGATGAAAAATGGAGTGAATGAAGGCTATACATGCGTGAGCGAGATGCTGCGCGAGAGTTATCAATGAGAGAAAGTGAGATGGAGTTAGCATGAAATTCAAGGTCGACTTACCTTTTATTCCATTCAGAGAATTTACACCGTCCTCAGACGCTAATATATTCATCGGAGAAAGAGAGGTCGTTGCGAAATCGAAGATTCCAACAATAGTTCACCTGCTATATAAACTTTTATCGGCGTTTCGACATTTTTCGCGCGCCCATAGATGAAAAAAAAAAAAAATAAACGAGCAAGAAACGTACAATGGAGGATTCGCACGATTGTTAGATTGCATAATGAATTAACGACCGCCGTAGCAGGAAAGGCAAACCCATCGGACTGGCGGAGAAAATAAGAAACCGTCCGCACGTGCGAAACTGAAATAACAGGTGCACGTAGATTACCATTATTGCATAGGGAAAATTTGTCTAGACAAAAAGAAGAGAAGAAATAAAAAATCAATCGATTTTCCGTGAGCAATTGATGACCGGTAACGAGAGACTCTTCATACACGTTTGCGCACGTGGTCGCAACAACACGTGCACACAAGCGAACTCGCGTGATCGGCTATTTCTGCCCGCGCGCGCGCGCATCATAAAATATCGCACGTTTTTTTCTGTGTGTGCCAGGAGACAATTGATTCTCGCGACGATAATGAATTGTGCGCTTTGCATATTTGGTGTCAGAGCTTTTGTTTAATCTCGCGCTCCGATGTGTGCGCTGCGCCGTGAAATTAACAAACACGGCGCGGACTGGGAATTGGGAAGAATGTTGAATGTAACAGGATTTGCGAATAGCATGGATACTTAAATAATTTAGAAGAGTCTATTTTAATGCAAATAAGGAATGATATACATTTGTGTAATGACTCACGTCGTTCGTGATACATTGTCCTTTATATCGTGAAATGCGCAGTTTTTGCTTATTTATCGCGACGAGGTAATTGGAGTTTTTTTTTTAACGTGAAGATACATTACTCTGACTCAATAAGTACTTAATCTTTTCTTCTGCTATTTTTTCATTTGTTTTCCTTATTTCGAATGGATTTTCTTTATTTTCGAGTTCGAGAGATCTGATACTTTAAATCAAGCGGTTTGTTATGAGATTAAATGTGATTTAATGAAACCAATGCTTTAGATAAGCCGTGAAACAAATTTAAATGAGTTACTGTGGCATTTACAAAAGCATTTGGTACTCATTTTAAGAACTTGTTTTGAACGTTTCGAAATATAACGGGCTATTTATAACAGCTGTTTGACAGCTCCGATTATTCTATATATTCTATTAACTCTTCGTAGTGCTGGTGGTATTATCAGTTGAGACCAGGTTAACTCGATTTACCAATACAAAATGATAATATATCATTAATAGTTTTCTAATAGTACTAAAACTTTACCAGTGAATAATAGTAAAGGTATTATGTGTTTTTCAACGGTTATAATCTCCTCACAAGAAAACACTATACAATCCAAACAAAATTAATCCCTTCATATTATATCCAAACCATCAAATTACACGCACCAAGCACCTTCGAGCTCCGAAACCCGAGCATCCTTCACGCGATTAAAATGATTAATAGCCCGAACCTCAACTATAAACGCGTATAGGTATACACGCGCGTGCAATTAAATGCTCAATACGTCGCGCGTGACCCAAAACCGACATATCACGCATACCTATGCCTATAGAATACGTACTCATACAGATGTGCGCAGCGAGGGGACAAAAACTCCCGCACCGATAACTCGTTACGTAATGCTTAGACTGCGTGGCTGTATAAACGCGAGAAATCGCGAGATATCCTCACCATACCTGTGGTCATTTATGATGCCCGGACGACGCTATCGGAGGATATTTCGCCAGCTGTTTTGAAAATATCGATTGTCCAAGAGCGCATCCTGCCTCGTGCCCTCTCGCGCGCTATTATCCGCGCCGACGGAAGTTGTATTGCGACTCCTCGTCTCTCTCTCTCTTCCTCATTATATGACGTCCGTCGCGTGTACAATACGCGTTGTGTGCACTACTTCTTGGCACTCGGTGGTGTGTCGGTTCTTTTCGTTAGTGCGGAAAAGCATTAACCGCATGCGGTGTATATCGTACACACATATTTGTTTGATGAAAAATGTATAATTCAGCGTTACATTGTGGTTCCGCGGTGCGCGATGAGTGTATACATATATTGGCGATGGGGAGGAAGACGAAGAATTCGCTGCGCGTTATATACCGCTGTGTGTGTACGTCTTTGTGGGCGCTGCGCAAATATTGACCGGTATCGTTAGCTCGTCTCGCCTCCTCCTCCTCCTCTTTCTCCCTTTTTCTCAAACATCGAGTGCAGTTCGTGAGCGTATGGCAAAACTGCCCTCGCGCAAGTAGAAGATTATATTGTCCGTATATACGTGTGTGTGGGTTTGCTGATAAGTCCGGGTGGCCTTGAGGTTGAAAAACATTGACGTCGGATAATAAAAATGTTTAATTTTATATTGGGTTTGAAGTTTAACTTAAAAATATGCGGACGTGCGGTTGGGACTTGTTTGTCTTTCCGGCAAGTGTAAAATCCTCTGATATTTCTCGGATATTTTATATATTGCAGTAAGGAGAAGACTTCAAACGAGTATCTTGCAATGTGTAAATAATCGAGTCTATAATAAAATGCGTGTAACACATTCATTTCGCAAAATATAGAATGAAAACTAATCGATGCAACTCGGCTACAAAATCATTGCAGTCCCAAACTCTCAACTTTGCACGCTTGTTTAACTTTCAAAACCGGCACTTTACTTTCTCCTCCATTACAATGCACCCGACCTAATCGAACCTACACACCCATTGCCTTCGACCACGTCTTGCTCTCAGCAATCACTCTTTCGTATTTTCCGGCTCTCAATATTGTATTCGCGAAAATCTTGCTGCGGTGCATAATATTGGGCAACAACGGGCGCGCGTGCCTCTATTGTTCGGCGCGTATACTTAAATATACTCTCCTGCGTTACGCGCGATTGCGCAAGTTCTTCGTTGCCGCTGCGTATATACATAGGTATATATACTACACGCGCGCAGGAAACGCGCGAAAGAGGAGACGACGTATCGTCACCATGCTATGTACGAAAAGGCGCATTATGACACCTCGCCTAATCAAGCGCAGCGCACGAATATACACGCGCGAGTGCCTCTCAGTTGCTGCTAATTGGACCCCCGCGTACAGTCTCCGCAGACTTTGTCGCAGTGCGCAAAGGGATTCTGTGTCTATATACATGTATATATAGCATACTGCAGGTACTAAACACGGGCTCGTCATTTAGCCGCCTAATAGCCCCGGCGGATTCGTTCGACTGGAATGCAATTGATAGCTATGCCCGCGGGTAATAAGCGATTGAGCAAAGCCCCCCATTGGTAAATACGGCGTTTATAAAACGATTTTGCGCGGCGCCGACGGGGCTTGATTTGGACTGTAACTAGATGATGGGGAATTCGCGCGCAAAAACTTTCTAACAGAGAGCGTGCGGAGCGCACCGGGTCAGACGGCGATAAGTGTAGGGTAAGTGCAGCGGTTTTTCTTATTGAATGGGTGTTAGAGAGGGGAAATAATGTGCGTGCGTGAATGAAGGCGTTTTTGGCGTTGAGGAAGTTTGGCAATGTGTCGTTTCGTGGTAAGTTTTTAATAATTTGGAGTGTGGAAGTTTCGTCATATTCGAGTTCGAGGTTTGGGAGATAATAATTTTACTTTCGCAGTTGAATGTCGCAGAAAAAGTATTGCGAATAAATTAATTGAAGTAGTTGATTGCGAAATTGATTAGGGGAGAATACACTCATGGCCATCTCATATGGTAAATAACGTAATTTAATCATTTTTTCATTTTTTCTCAAAACAATAATGAAAAGTTGTAATAATTAATACGGATGTTATAACATACTTTTAACACACTTTGACGCCCATTACTGTGTATTAAGGATTGTTATAACTTAACATTCCTTTAAAATTTAAGGGGTCCAGAACTGGGGATAATTTTTCGAAAATTGTGGAACTAATTTTTTTATTTTTTCAAGTAACTTATTATTATAATAACTGGAGAAAACTAATCCACCTCCTCATTGGGGGCTTTCAAGGATCATTTCCTTTTTTGTATTTTAATTTTAACCCATGCAATCAAAAGTTGTTACCGAAAAATTGACATGAGTGAAGTAATGATACAGCGTTATACAATTTTAGTAAAAGAAATTTACCTATAAAGTTTTAATTTAGCTGTACAAAATTGATCTTCGAAATACGTGTATAAATATAATATCAATATTATTTCGACAAATGATTACTAACTTCATAATACGAAAGATCTTTATGATAAAGTGTAACAAGAAACGACCTCATTTCTGAAGTAGCAGAGATAAAGTAAAACCTTAGTGTAATTACACATACCCGAATATATAATTATAATATTGTAATTAAATCACTGATTCAATTTCTAAACTATTACGCTCTAATTACACGCCGTTAATTGCACTTCAATGAGGAACATTGCAGGAACTACGCGCTACTGTGATGATGATACATTAGACAGGTTCGGAATTAACATTTATTACTGCACAAAACCATATATAATTACAACTCGAATAATTAATATACAGGACTACCACTGTACAGAAAATCTGCATGCCGAAAATAAAATAAAAAAATCACATTACGTACTTAAGAACCAGCCTTTGGTTACATCACTCGCGCATCGCGCCATTTCGCAATACCCTATGCACTTTTCCGGGAAGAGCAAAAAGAAGCACCGTGCCCGATGTATACACGTCACCCGTATTACAACCAGCAGTACCAGCAGCGACGTACAGAGAACAATGTAAATTCTTCCCAGAAAGCTTTTGCAGCGGCCCACCGCTAATGATCCTCTTCCATCTTCGTGCATACATTTAGCGCGGCGTTTCCCGAATATTACCTAATACTCCTCCAAAAGATCCATTCGTATGCACCACCACTCGCATCCGTATAATTTCAATCCCAATAGTCGAGCGTGAGAAGTATTTCTGCTGCTTCCTCGCGCCCACGTATGTGTTTAACACTACCCTATACTCATCGTACAGCAAACCGTGTCGTCGTGGTGCAGACTTTTTCACGTCGTGTTTTATCTCTCGTTAGTACGTGTGCAGAGGGAGTCTTGGCTCTCTATTAGGACGAATTGTCGCAGCTCGTTAATATTCACGTCGGCACCACGTTTCTCTCTCTCTCCCTTTCCGTATTTCACTCGTCGCAGTGGAGAGTTTTTTTGTCGACGTCGTTTCGTTACGTCAGCCGCGCCGAGGCTGAGGCTGAAAATCGTCAGGGTGAAGTGTATGTATATATACGTGTGTGTATAAGTGGGTTTCTTTTTATTGTTTCGGTTGTTTCATTTGCGCGGCCAGGTGTGCGGGTATATAAAACTTTTTAATTGGCTCAGGATGTATAAATACACGAGCGGGTCGAGAGGTCGTCCCGTTGTCACGGATTACCACGAACTGAGAAAATGCTGTACACGTTGTATGCAAAACGTGAAAATTCTACTCGCAGTGGTTGAATTTTTTTCCCTTGCATATAACTAGCGACAATTCCTTATTCGTATAAACACTCACGTATAATTAAATGGACGAACATGTAGGATTTTAATTATCTCATTACTTTAATTAATTATTAATGAAGCATATAATAATATTGTGATGAGTTAACAATTTTCTATATCTCGAATCTATACATAATATTATGACAACTTTACCGGAAAAAAAAATCTAAATCTTTCTTCTCTCTGTTAAAGAAGTGATGTGATGACCGGAAAGTGAAGTCAAAATAAAACGATTGTGATTGGCTGATTCTGATAATGAGTGATACCTGATTGGCTAATGTGTCATGACTTAAGCAGAGACGAGTTATTTTTCTCTTTAAAAAGTCATGACCGGAAAGTGACGTCAAAATAAAACGATTGTGATTGGCTGAATCTTATAATTTGTAATAGCTGATTTGGCTAATGTGTCATGACTTATGGAGATACGAGAGATTAGTTAAAAGTTGGTGGAATTTTTTAATATTTTGACTTAATAACTTAATAATATTTCAGTTGCTTAAAGTCTCTAATCTCAAAATTTAATATCCTTAAATAGTAGTGCTAAAATTATTATAGTGTCAATCAAAATACAAGAAGTTAATGTTTTTCAATAGGCAAACAAATGGTTCAAATTAAAAGTTTTAAATGATTATTAAAAAAAATTAAAGCGAGCGAAGCGCACGTGAACCTTGATATAGTATAAAATTCTATAATAACCAAATACTCATCCTTTACTCACCTTTCTACCCAAAAATCGCTTTTACAACAATACACCATCATCGCTCGATTCCGCTTCCGTATTATTCGGCCCGTGTTTTCCAAACCCACTTCAACATCCGTGTATAAACACACGGCAAACAATCAACAAATATTTCGCGCGAAAAACTGCATCGGCCGATGCCCCGATGCGGCGGCGGCGGCGGCGCTCACACAAAAGAAGCGTTACGAGGTTATCGATAATAAACTCGGTCGCGGAAGCGCGCGATATAATTGGCCCGATTACGCACACTTTCGCGCGTTTCGACGATGCAACTATACACGCGTGCGTGGTTACAACGAGCCCCACGCTTATATCCAATATTCCCCGGCGCCGGCTCATTAATTCTCGAATCGACTCTTTTTAATTTACAGGCGCTACTCCGCGTAATCGTTGGGTTACTCGTGCGAATGTGAGCGAGTGTTTATTTATATATAAGGTATACGGGCTATCGATGATGATGCACGTGTGTCGTGGGCTATTTTAAAGCATTACGAGTTATTGAGGTAGATCAGGGTAGACTGAGAATTTTCGTTCGCGCATGTGTTTACCATTTAATTAGCTAAACTAATTTGTTAGTAATATGTATACACTTTTGTAAGTGCAGTGACCTGTCGAGACGCATTTGCGACGACGCTCGGTCTGGTTCTTTTTTTTTCGTATTTTCGCAACTTTTCCTCGTAACTGTGCGGATTTTTGCCGTGTGCGGTTTCGAGACTGTGACTCACGGCACTTGTTCGAGCGATTGTGTGTATGTAAAAATGAAATTCAATCGCATGCAGGACAGACACAGACACAGACGTGACGAGCACGGCTATGAATGCACGTCGGTTAAAATTGGTGTTTAAGTCAATGATGATGCTAGTGCGTCTAGCAGGTTGACGAAGTCGAGGTATGAGGTAACGAGAGGCTTATGAATATGTATGAAATTATCCGGGAATCGTGTTAAATCGTACAGTAATAGTTCTTTTGGAACTATATAAGCTCTTGGCTGTAGTAAACTTTTTTTACCTTTGCAAAGAAAAATGTTTATATTATACGGTGTGCCATGAGGTTTTCCGAACGGTTGCACCGAATGTATGATTATTGTGCTATAACAGTTATTGCGGCTATACTCAATCCCATATCGAGTATAAAACAAATAAACCAAAAAAATGTTCAATTCCCTAAAAGCCCAAACTTCTCGAGCCGACGAGACCTGCTCCAGTCCCATAAACTTTTATACTGCGCCACTTTCAACCGCGAAGAAACTTCGTCCCTCACCAGCCGCCAAAAAGTCCTTAGACCTTATTCCCTTGGGCCAAAACACACGTGACTTTCGTTAAAATCGCGGCGGCTGACTTCCACGCGGTCACATTGTTCACTTTGCCACGCAAATGTATGTGTACTGCAATGCTCGCGCGCGTTGTGTATACATATACATATATATACATACGCATGCGGCGGCTGTTCTCTCGCCTTGGCCTCCATAGCAGCTGCTGCTCCCCGACATCGCGCGCCGCGCGGCGCGATGTGATGCCTGCGCGCCTTTTCGCGAGAGTTTGTGAATTTTTTCACTTTTTCCATTAGCCGAGAGCTATATATAACTGCGGCACGCGCGTACTTATATATACATGAATTTTTTTAGGTAGATGGTACTTTTCTTGCTGGCTTGTCCTACAAATTATACGAGGGTAATTACGAATGAATTTGAATGAAAAATCTATTGCAGTTGTCGACTGGTGTGTGCGCGCGCGCGGGAATGCAAATTTATGGGCAAAGGTGATTAAAGAGTTACGAGTACTTCGGTGGACGGTGTGTGTGTGTTGTGTCTTTCGAAATGCGGCGCTGCATATGTTAAATAATATTTTCGTTCGACTTGCTCAATTCCGATAAGAATTAGCTTGTTCGGATATTGATATAGGTACACATTTTGTGCGTTGAACTCTATAGAGGCGATTGATTATCGAACCACCGCGACAACTCTATTATCATCGTCGTATCGAAAAATGTTGAATAAATGATACTTTTAATGGCACCAAGATAAAATTTATCTGAAAAATATTGGGAAACCATTTTTCGTTTCTTAATATGTATACACACTTAAAATGCTGCATCTCATTATTTTTCGATGAAGACTTATAACTTTGGAAAAAAATTAACTTCGAAAATTTATAAAAAGTTTTTTGCATCTCGACGCGCCTCAATAATCGATGTTTAACTCGTAAATCGCTTATTAATCGACTTTTAAAATCAAATAAAACGGCTTGACACACACCGAAGTATCGAAATTTTGGATTTCTGAGAGGCTCCCTCGACCTCGGTCGCAGGAGGCCGTGACAAGGTCAGGACGGAACTTTATCAGCCGCGAAAATCGAAAGAGAGAGAGAGAGACGTGTCACGGCCGTGGCTGACTCGATCGCGCCGTGTAACCCGGGTGAGGACGTCGCGCGTACATGCAGGTAGCAGCCGGTCGGTCGGTCAGTCACCAACAATTAAAGGTTATAAATAGCCGCAGCTCGCTGAATAAGCTGCTCAATTTTTTCCATCCTCGGGTCTATACGCGAATATACGAAAATAAAAACGACCGGCTATGCGAAAGGAATCCTTTTCAAAACGAACGCTTTACTAATGAACGTTGGGAGAGTGACGAATATTATATTTACATCCTGCATAATATGTTTTAGCAGTTTTTTGAAACCTGCTCTTTTTAGTTGTACATTAGCCGAGTAATAAATTATGCTGCCTGCTGCTGCTACTGCTGGTGACGTGTATGCACGCGCGAGTATAAGTAAGTATACGGAGAGGTGTATAGAGAGACAAATGCGCGCGGCTCAGAAACATTACTCGACCGCCGAGGCTCGTGTTTCGATTTCGAAATCCGCGTGCGTCCCACACCCCAAGGCTGCGTCGCCGCCGCCGTCGCCGTCGCCCGTTAGTATCGCGCCGGTGACGATTCAGCGTCTAATTGTCTAATTTTCACCGATTGGTGTGATCGCATGCGGTTTAGATAAAAACGTGCGAAAATATTTAAAATTGGGGAACGGCTTTGCTTTGTGAAATTATATATGGGTGATTAGGTTGTAAAAGTTCGTGAAGAAATATTTGGGATGGGATTATGTCTGGGAGAAAAGAAGAATTTATCTAATATGTCGTATATCTGGCGACAGGTCTCTATCACAGTATATCTTCTGTATATGCTCATCAGGCGTGTGTATCCATTTAATGCCGACGTTTTTGTTTGTCAGAAATATCTTTCAGAGCCTCGCCTCGTAAAGTTAAAATCCTTTCTATTAGTAAACACGCCTGGAATAATAAACTTCAGAGAATATAGCAATCAAACAGAGCATGATATATAGAGAAGAATTTTAAATTATAGTGAGAAAGTGTAAAGCCTATATTTAGTATAATTTTAAAAACACGTGCGATTTCTCGAACACACATTATTATTTTACCTAACAGAGCCTTGAATGAAAAGTCATCGTGTACAGTTCCTTGAGACACTGTTTATGGAGCACTTTTTCAACTGAAAAAAAAGTATTTTTTTATGGCATCTTAATGCGTGGTTGCCATGAGTGTACCATTAACATGCCTCGTAATTCTTTATTTTAGTCAAACAAAAAAAATAGATACAACTGCTCGGAAACTTTGATTTCTTGAAAGGAGTTATTTCTATATTTGCTCATTGTTGTGCATGCTCGTTACAATTGGAAAGACCGAGCGACCTGCCCTTGGGCCTTTCCAACGACTGGAGTCCTGTCTCCGGTTGCCGGAATGTTTTATTGTCTGCTATAGTCGAAAAATCTTGTTTTTATAGTAATTTTAATGCTGCATTCGCATTCAGATGCAAATAACAAAGAAAATGCTCTCCAATAAATTTTCCTCTCGTAAAAAAGCGAAAAAAACGAAATAAATTATTTTTTTTTTTTTAACGAAACAATGGCAATGCACGTCTTCGAGTACATGCCAGCAATTCCTCGAAAAAAACCGCCAAATAAAGGTGTTAATTCCAAACAGGTGTCGTATCACCCCACTCGAAAGCTAAATTCCCCTACCGATTTCCATATCATATATACCCACACGCGCACGCGCCCATTCACCTCTCGTCGATTGCGCGAGGCGATCGGACAGTTGCGATCAAGGTCATCACACACTAGCACAATCTATGTGTGCGTGATGTGTCTGTCACTCGGGCGATTGTAGTCCCCTTCATCTCGATCGATTTCCACGCACCATATTATACAAAGATCGTTAAACTGCCATTTCGGAGCGCGCCGAGTGTATAGCTGACGAAGATCACGTAGACACGCATGCTATACTGGGTAACGGCCATTTTTCACTCCTGCGCCTTTTGCGGAGAGGACTCGAGCGAGTGCGCGGCTGGATAATTGGCATTGCGCGACTTTTCAAACGATTTGATCTATCGATCGATCGACTATTGGTGCTTGGATATATTTAGGAGGAGTTCCTTGTGTCTCATTTGTTTACCCACGACGCCGAAAGAATCCGGTTTATCGATTTTTTGCCGTTTATCTCTCTAGTCGCGGCAACTGTTATATCCCGTTTAGCGTGTGGGTTGTCTTTGCGGTGTAACGTTTCGTTTCGTTATGGAAATCGGTTAGATGATAAACTCGAATCTTTTGACACTGAGCGGAGTTATGATAATTTTTCTAAGACATCTAGTGTATCCCAGTGTCATGATGAATTGTAGTAATTTTTATTAGGATATCTAGTATATATTCAAGGTTCATCATGAATAGTAACTGTAGACAACGTTTTAAAATTGTCGTTTTGTTTATCAATGAAAATGTATGGTAAAAAAAGTGAAATAAACACCTGCTTAAGATAAAATTTTATGCCGTGCAAATTTATCTAAATATTCATTCCCTATAATGACTAATCTTTCAAGTGATTACGACCGATTATTAAGCTTATAATGTATACGCACAATATTATGCGCTTTTTTCTTCACACTTCAGTCTGAATTTTCCTCTTCGTTTATCATTTATTACGCCGCGTTAGAGCGATTAAAGAGCTTTAATAATGCAAATCCATCATCCTCGCGAAATATTACTCCTGACAGGCATAATAACGTTTTTGCGCGTTTGTGTAACTATCACCGTATCATGGTAATAAGGAAACATGCACCAATGCATTCATTTTTTTTTTCAAAAGATTCACGAGCAGTGGTATGGATTGTATTCTATTTATAAATCGTGGTGTGGCTATTAGGAAAAAGTGTTTACAGAACTTAAAAACGAAGTTGTTATAACGATCGTTGACAAGTTGGAGTCTTCTTGTTGAACTTTTTACGGACGGATGATTTTTTTCGCATTGAATACACGCAAACATATTAATATGTAGAAATGCGAAATATGTTTTTTTAACCCAATCGCTTCTATAAGAGTTTTTATTTTAATCTTTAAATAAAATTGCATTCTTTCCTCATTTATATAATTTTAAAAATATATTTTGCCATCTCATCCGTGTTTACATAATTACCCCACTAGCTACGAAATATTATGAAAAAGAATCATTTGCGATTTTCTATAACGAACTTAAAAACTTCTCGACTACGTGGACAAATAAAATTGAACGTCAATCAGTACTTCAAAACATTCTAACTATCTAAATCTGGTGCATTTAATTGGATGCGCTGCAGAATCACGCACGAACATAATTTCACATTCGTACGAAGAAAGGAGTAGAGCTAAGCGGACCACCACACGCCAGGAGGCCCAATTCTCATGTCACACTGGCGTAACGCACAGTATAAGCGCGCACGCGCTTGCGCAATTGGATTTGATAATCGGTGACTGAGGTGTGTATGTGTGTGCGCGTATACGTGTATAAGCACGTGCGAGCGAGTCACCCGTCGCCGCTTACCAGTGGATAGGTCCGTCTGTCACCGTGCGAGATGTTACGAGTGTGAGAGCGTGTGAGACTAGAGTCGTAATATTAATTGAATCATAATAATGGTTAATTACATGTGACTGTGGCGAGTTTAATTTAGGAAAGCGCGCTACACAGGACATTGTTTTGCTTTCTTTTGTCAATTAAACGAGTTTTACGCATACGGGTGACAGTTATGTGACATTCAAGTTCTTATAATTTCCCCACTTTTTATAAACATTTAGGTTTTTTGAGAACTCTAGTAACTATAAAGTATTATATCAAATACAGAAAGTAGAATAACCGCTAATACTATCCTATACTGGTGCGAATAAGTGAAAAGATTGACCAATTCGTTATTGAATATTCACGTATTACGCAGTGAAAATTTTATCTTCTTGAACTTCTTCAATAAGTGAATATTCACTAAAGAATTATAGTCAATTGTTTCATTTATTCGCACCAGTGACAGACTTTTCACATATTCATTTTTAGAGAGTAAACATTTAAAACACTCCTATACTCTTTTCGCCAATACCTGTTTTCCCATCAACGGCAAAAAATAATCCCGCCACATTTGAAATTCAATAAAGATCAAACGATCGAGCACGATCGACTGCCCCGCAACTTAACCAACCGCAGCAGCGCTCGGTATCTGCATAACTCGACGAGAGCGTCTCTCTCAAAGAGGGACCCTCGAGCTACAGGAAAACCCACACTGAAAATTGACTATGCAGTATATACTACACACGTGCACGATCCCTGTATATGCGCGAGAAACCGTTACCGGGTCACCCCCATCCTATACGTGCAAATTATATACTACATCTCCGGCTAATCACTATTTGCCCTCTCCGCACGTTTTTCAATCTCCTCGTCTCTCTGATTGCGCGCGCCGCGCTGTGTGTGCACACGCCAAGTCGATTGTCTCCGCAGCTGCTGGACCGGAGCCCAGTTTCCGGCGCATTCGCATCTCTGTGTGTATATATGTATGGAGAGATAGAGAACGGAGAGATTCTATTGCAGCATCCTGTGCTAGCGACCTTTCACCGGACAACGACCACCGGAGAAAGAAAGAGAGAGAGAGAGAGAGAGGAATAGTTGGCTCGGCTTCTTTCACGTTCGCAAAAAGGCTCGTCGTGATTAACGCGCGGTGAAGGTGGTTACGTTTTCTGCGAAATTCGGCCGTTCGCGTGCCGCGGCTAAATGGGATGTATAACGGTCAGAATTTAGGATGCGAACGTTTGTGGAATTTTTCGAACGGAGAATATTTATATACGTATAACACGTTTCCATATATACGTAGTCGGTGCGGTATATACTGGTTATTTTTGCGGGTAGAAGGAAACTATTAACCTCGTTATAGTCGTAGATTAATTCTTTTCGCACGCGCGCGACGATAATTAGAAATTTAAATTTACAACGATCGTTCAATTATTATTGGAGGATTTTGAAAGTGTGCTAGAATCTCTCGATTTGAACCGTTATAGCACGAGCATTTATCGTCGCCGGCTTTTTTGTGCCATATGTATATGTGCTGCGTCGTCTTTGCGCGCAAACTGACGTTAGATCTTTTTTCATAGAAAACCTGGTTGGATTCGATTGAATAACACGTGAAGTAATACGTGCGCCTGTGCGCGCATTGACTACACGTGTATTATGTGAAATAAGTTGAGTATAATGAGAGAGCTACCAACATAGACGATCCTCTCGTATTACTTAATCGATTTTAACAACCGTTTTTCCTGATAATTCCCGGAAGAATTTTTTTATGTTTTCTATATACAAGCTGAATATATGTATGCAGCATGCACGCGTTGTGTAAGTTAATTCGGCTTTTAGAAATTTCAAGTTTGTTGGAAAGTCAGTGAGACCTTTTCCCTGCTTTTGTAAAAAGAATTTTCGTGAAAATATGTAATTGAAAAAGTTATTTATTACACGTCAAAGAACTCGACGACTTTATTTAAGTTACTAGGTTGTTGAACGTTATAGATGACATCGTACTACTTTTTTGGGGGAAAAAAAAAAATTCAGACGCCACTTAAAAATGCATTTGCATTTCAAAAAGGTCACGGGGAGAATCAAGTTCCATAAATTACGCTTCTAAAACAGTCGCGGAAATTACCCGAATTTCGCTGGCCTTAATAAATCAGAAAAAATATCAAGTTTTTGAGCGCGCGCGTCGACCGCGGCCGTTCATGCGTAAAATTAGACCACGAAAATGAAAATTCTTGTTGCATTGTGGAAATTACATCCAAGTGGGATGAGAGAGGGAGAGCGAGAGAGAGAAATAGAGGACGGGAAAACGTTATGAGCCGCGAATATTAAAATCTGCGGTTATGTACGCGCATGTGCGGGGCAAAGAATCGCTCCGCGCACTCACTGGAGAGTTTATGACACGGGGAGATACACGTGAAATATGACCTTTTATAGAATGGGAGAAAGTCACTCGCAGAAATCCTATAACGGTTGCGAACGTACATTTTTTGTTTTTAATAATATTATATTGTGAAATAAATATCATGTGTTTGGTGTATCTTTTGCGTTTAAAGTGTTAACATGTATTATTTCCTGATTAATCCCACATATTTATGACTTTTTAATTCGATTAGTCTTTGATGTGTGGAATACGTACATATAATAACGATGATATATCGTAGGATGCTAAATTTAACGTCGTTATTATTCAGCTCTCGTCGAAAAAAATAAGTATAGCACTTTTTTAACGGAATTTACAGTTGTTCGAACGTAGAAATGATATAATCTGCGACCTCGCAACATCCGCGCGGCATTCTTCAACTTTTTTTGCCGACGAACCGTAATAACAGAGCTGTAGTGTGTTCCATCTCCCGTTATCATATTGAAAAAATCTTATTAAATTGGCGAGACTTAGAATTTCGGAGCAAAGCGTCTTTTGAATATTCAATGAGCTAGTATTTATATATTCTTTATTTATGGTTTACTTAGGCTATACGCGGATGTATATCTAATTTTTGCTAATGCTTCCTGTACAAAATACTTCTAAAAATATTGTTTGTGAGTCTAACGTTCTAAAGATAGACCAAAGAAATATTATTTTTCTAAAGGCTGGTAAATATCTTTAAAAAATTTTGAAAACATTGTTAACGTAATTGTCTAAACATTGACAATGTTTTTGTTTTTCTTTCAATTATATACAATCAAAATAATTAAACGAAGATATCAAGAAAAAAGTTTTCCATAAAAGTTTCTTTCATTTCTACTATGTTCTATACAAAATGTGTATACATCTCGTTCCTAAATGAAAATGCTACGTAATGTATCTTCATCAAATTTTTTTCTTCAACATTCATCTAACCAAACACCTACTCCACCTTTTTCATAAAAATCCTCAAAAGAATATCAACACACCACGCTAACCCCATCCCAACACCAACCCCACCACCCCCTGCGAAATCCAAAGCAACTCCCACTACTTAAAAAAATTTCATTATAACGAAATTAATAATACCCGATCTCAATATACCCCGGCCGTATATATTCGCATTATACACGCAGCCCCTTGATTAATAATTCCGTTAAGCGCAAAAAGAAAAAGCAGCAGCAGCACGGTGGCCCTTAAAAGCTCTCCTTCTCTGTCGCTTCGGGCTCTCCTACTCCTCCTCCACTTCTCCTGCTCTTCTTCCCGACACGCGATCAAAGAAAAGAAGAGCACGCCCGCGCGTTCGGGATGAAAAGTCCATTGCCGAGGTCGATGTACCTGCGCGTGCCAAGGATTCATTGACCTCGCGTTTAGTCGCCGTAATAATTCTAAGCCCGACGCGCCGTCGTCGTTGCGCCAATCGCGCGCACACGGGTATACACGTATATGTATTATATATCTATATTTACGGAGCGTCCGCGCGCACGGTCCTTTTGATGTATTCGCATGATTAACGAACGGGGAGAACGTGCCGCGCTTCGGTGCTAGTTGTTACTACTCTGATTGGAGGATATATATGTTGTTTTCGTGCCCGGCTTGCTTTTTATGGTGCGGATTGATCGTAGTGTTAAGTTGATACTGTTATACGAGAGTGTATTTAATCTTTAATTCATCATCACTGAGATTTGGTGGATTGGATTATGAAAGAAAAGTCGTTCGGATGATGGGATTGAGGTCGGCGCATCCTTGCCTACGTGTTGCCGTGTCATGAGTTAGTCGGTTTTCTAGGCCGACCTTTAGAGATTTGAATTTGAATGAATCGAGGGCTCGTAAAACTTGCGAGAGTTTCATAATAACCTGGTATGGAGTATGCCGCATGAATATCAATGTTTGTTTACATTATAAAGAGAAGAGAAAAGAAAAATTTCCGGCGACGTGTTGTTCCGTGCCGAAAGAATTTCCCCGGGAGTTTGGAAAGCACAGTTATGTTCTCGCGTGTGACTGTGAATTCGGTGGACTTTTTTTTTCAAGGTTCTCGCCGTGTCTCGCATGGTATTTCCGAGCTGCCTCTCTGTGCAGAAGATGACACATAAGAGTGTTCACACGTGGGTGACGAAAAAGGTCTAATTACACGGAGGTAAAATTCCATGATACATCATGTAGTAGCGAAAACATAAGGTCGTATTCAAGAGGATCCGAAACTTTCTCATTCACATTTCGTAATTTAAAATTCGCACTTGGAGCTTGGATGAAGAAAAAATTGTTTTATCTCGGGTTGTTGCACTCATTATGAGTTCAATGCTCTAATAAAACTACTCTCTATTTGTTTTAATCAACATAGTACAATGAATATTGTTCCAAGTTTATACATATCAAAAGCGTAAAGTAAATTAAGCTCGCGATTATCATCTTGTTATAGGTTGCACCGCTTGACAACCGTTTAGTTAGTCATCTACATGACTATATGCTCGCTCAATTGCTTTTGGAAAAACCCAGAGCTCTTTAACGTACTAAACTATACCATCATCTAACAAACAACTCCTTTGCCTTGAACGTTTCATCCTCCCTTCCATTACACATCCCAACAAACGAACCGAATTTTCCCGTTGTTCCTCCAAGAGAAAACCTCAATTACTCTCCTCGCCCACAACCCACATAAGCATCACACAGCCGAGTAGCTCAAGACCTAGTACCGACACCGCGTGCTCGGGCACTTTTAGAAAGTCTCAAAGCGCTCGCTCCGGTGTTGCACAATGCACTCGTGCACGATTTACCTTTCCTCTCCTGTATTTTTGGAGAATCGCGCTGCTCTCCAGCTGTACCTACAGAAAAGGGTTGCCGGACGAAACTAATGAGACACGTATATAGCGTCTCGCGGCACGAAATAGTACCTATATCTAGCTGCCAAGTGGAGAGCAGAGTAAAAAATAACCCAGCTGTGAAAAATTGCAAACTTGCCGGCTTTTCTCTAAACGCGAGGTGGCGACGGCGATTTAAAGCCGGCACGATAGTATAACACAGCGGGCCGTAGTTATAACCCTCCGGCGAATTAGCGAGTGTATATAGACCTATATAGACACCTACACGTATACACATGAGCGTGCGTATATAGGTATATAGACATAACGGTATAGTCGCGAGCTCTCGAGAGCGCTTTACATTTATTTTCTCGCGCGCCAGCGAGCGGTTGTAGAACCCGCAGACACGCGAACTGGGTCGGGAAAAAGGAACATAATTTTCCTCGGCTATATCCTGCGCCGCGCGCGCGCCGAGTGGAAATTAAAATTTTACGTCCGAGAGCTAGAATGCGCGGTGTATACGTGTATATGATGTGTTATCTATATAGATGTGGGATGCGCGAGATTTTTTGCGGACCGAGAGCTCATATGCGCGCGATCGTAAGAGCCATTGTTTGCCATCGCGGTCATTGGGGATTTATGTAAGTCGATGCTCAAGAGACCATTATATAGGAGATAGAGATTGTATTATGCGATATTTGCATAACCGTAAATTAGGACTAATAATAATATTGCGTCAACGCGAGAGTGGGTATACACGTGTGTGTGAAGAATTTGAAAATGTTATAAGATTTTATTCTTGCTGTGTGTGTATGTGTGTTATGTCATAGTCATGGTTGATGAGATTTTTTTTTTTTGCTTGAGTACTTGAAATATTTTTCGAACGTTGTTTCGCATGATGCTTTTTGTCTGGTAAGGAATTCTATGCGAGACGCGTGATTCATAGATGCAAATTAAACTACAATAAACGCGTGGTAATTGGCGTTTTTTTGCATTTTTGATTGTTTCGAGACGCTCGGCTTCCGCAGAGCGACCGAAAATTTTGCATACATGCGTCAGAAGAAGAACGGTCTTATATAACACCTCGATGGTTCCTGTAACACTGTAAGTCAACGACCAACGAACAACCATAACGTTTACAGTTATTTACAAGCACCCCTAATTTTATATATGAATATTTTTACCATTTTTATTCAAAATTTTATTATAAATCCTATGTAATACACTTTTATAAAAATAAAATTTTTAAAGCACATAAAGTCTAACGATCCATCTCTCGTATGATTACAGAGGTCGAGTGCGAGGTGTCGAGCCAGGTGGAGTACTCGCTGCAGGCGATCTGGGGCGTGAGCATTCGGGAGCTGCACCTAGCCCTCTGGAAACCCTGGAGCGCCCTGAGGGACGCCACACTCAACGGCACGTTGCTGCAGGGACACGCGCAGTACTTCACTCCCGCTCAAGCGTATCCTTTTTTTCATGACGTTGATTTATAGCGAACTTTTCCTCTCTTTCGCTTTTTTGGGGAGGATAAGGGTAATTGTGGAAAAAGGTGAGGGCCTGGTATCTTTCGAATTTTTAAATTTTATAAGAGTATAATAATCCAGGTATTATGGTGCGTAATACGTGTGTATTAAACAAGCTCGTATAATGAATCATCTCTCGCTGAAAGTCTCTTCCGCGAGTACGTTTTTTATATTTGAATTACCGGAATTTTTCAACTTTTTCCAGTCGGCAAAGTTTTGCGCGGCCGCGGTGCGCTTAAACTCATTACCGGGCGAACTGTAGTCCCGTAGGCTTCCAACTTATGAATTCAAACTTTAAAGGGAAAATAAAACTTTGCTATATACGCACGCTCGCTCGCCAATTTACACGTCTCTCTTCCTCTCTTGTTTTCTTTCTCTTCGTTGCGACGCTAATTCGGGTTATCTAAGTAAAAGTTACGCAACGAAAGTTATGCGACTGTACTTTTTATACGCGACTGCACCTCGCGAAAAACAAATTTCGCCGATGATAAGCAAAGTCAAGGCTATTTGCGACCTCTCTCTGCTGCATATCAACGATAAAAAGTCATAATTGTTGTCTGACTGTCAAAGAAATAATTACCATTGAATCGTTAGCGTAGTGTCAACGTTTTTCTTCCGTACAAAACAAAAAACATTCCAGAAGAGCGACGGAGAGAAAAAGCGACAGGACCTAATGGTCGATAACGAAGTTTGACATATACCACATAAAGAAATATATAAACGGCACGATATATAGAAGCACGCGAAAAAAGTCCACGCGAGGTACACGTGCGATGTCTTAAGTGGAATGTTTTTCGGGCGTGGAAGGTCGTTTCGCGCGAATGTCTTTTTATCTTTGTCTTTTCCTTGACTCTGAGACATAGTAGGCAACCGCACGGCGAGGAAACCCTGAGACTCTCGTTGCCGGCCCCGGAGCTTGAGCTGGGCACCCCGCCGAGACTCTGCTACCCGCTCGTCATCTTCCTGACGCGCAGGGACACCCGCGAGCTGCATCCCGATGAGACAGTGAGTCGACGGAATTTTAAAGGCTTATATCGATCTTGATACGAATAATTCCTTTTTTCTCTTTAACATTGGTGGATTCTTTTGCCAAATTTATATAGATTTAATTTTTGCGTCGTTAATTTTTGGTTGAATAACATAATTTGATGTGGTGATTTAATCTACGAAATTTGCGCGTTACTTTGAAATAGTTTTCGTGAACATTTTTAAGATAATCTCTAATTACATAAAAACAATTACATAAGCATTCGTAATTCAAATGTCCGGACAAAAAAGTACATTAATAGTCTTGTATTAAAACACGCTATGACCTTTTTTACTCTAATACACTCGGAGCTCACATATACGTGCCCGGCAAGATTAATTATCCGTTACAAAATACGATTTTTTTCCGGCAAAAGAAAGCTGCTGACAAGTATATTTATAATGCCGAGTACGTTTCTGTTTTGGTACACATTTGACTTGAATTCAAGCTAAATAAAAAGCAAAAGGAAAACTTTCCTGTAATTTGATCTATTCACCACTATAATCATCCGCTTTAAAAATCAGTCCGCCGTCAATTAAAAAAAAAATCGATCCTTCAATCATGATTAGATGATATACATATACGTCAAAAAAAAGGAGTCACACGTTCGCGCGGTCTTTGACGCAAATCAAAACGCGTGGAATTCTCGTCCTTGAGACGCGGTTATGCGATCGGCGGGAAACAATCTTTGCTTTTCAAAACCATAACCAATCGTTTCGCAATTTCGAAAAAAAGGCTTCGGGATCGATTGATGAATTTTTTCGGCGCCACTATTGCGAGTTGAGCAACTACAGGATCTATCTATATTATATGATATGTGTGTTTCTGTATAAACTCTCTTTTGTCTCCGTTCGCAGGTCGCGTTGGTGAATGTCGTCCACATTAAGGATAGTGTCTGCACGCTGCCGACCTCGATTCTCGCCCAGTATCTGAAACAGGCTAACGGGCAGTTGTCCTGCCTCAAGGTGAGCCTCATCCCGTTATTATATCGAGCATGTATATTCCCAGATGTATATGTTTATGCCTTCCTCTCTCCTGCGGTTAATGCTTGTGCGATAACTATGTTTTTACTATAGTTACAGTTCATACTTCTGTTGGCGTCTTAAAGGATCTGTTTATATTGTCATTATAAAAAGAACGTATTATTATTTGCACTTTGTCCAACAAGCCACGTATTATAAATAAGAAAAAAAAATTGTACAGTAAGATGAGTTTCAAGAATATTTCGCAACAAACATCATATTACCGTAGTTTTATGGAATATTCATTGTAAGAATCAGCAACGGTGTTGCAATAATTTCAATAGACGTATAAAATCTAGGCATTTTAGTAATCGGAATATCGAGAACTGCAATATAGCGACCACACCGCCGATTATATTTTACCGCACGAGTCAATTTAATTACGAAAATTCGCGGGTGAGGCAATACGCCCCCCTTTTTCCTTATTAATCCATGTCGCGTGCAAGCGAACTTTTCTATTTCCTCACGCACACACACACACTTACTCGCGCAAGTCGCCGACTGCAAGAAAAGCGGAAACTACTCTCTCGACCCATTACCAAAGTTAATCCGGGAATTGCGGCGCACTTCGATTCGCGAACGAATTGCTGCACCGAACTATGAAATATAAAAGTTTGCACGCCGGAGAGAGAAATTATTCGCCCGTGGATATAAAAGCCCTCCCGTTCTCGCCAGTTTCACTCGGGGACAATCCTATGTAGTAAGTGTATGTAGCTATAGATATACGTACGTACGCGACGCGACGGCTCGTTAGTTAGGTCGACAGTGTGCGCGAACGCTTCAAAAAGAAAGAAAAAAAACTCGCTCGTTTCGTAAAGTGATGATTTCCAAGTTGGGAAAGGCTAATACAGAGAGGAGACACGCGGCGAACTTTCGGCCTGTTGCGGCAGTGAGAGAGACGGAGAGAGCTAGGTGGTAATTGCCTCGCGAACGACGCGAAGCATAACGTAACAATCGCCATAGTTCCTTTCTCTCTTTCTCTCTCTCGAGCGCGCGAGCGACATGCACTTGCTGCAGTGTGGCTGTACGTTTCGCGCTTATCTTCTCAAATGGTTTTCTCGTACGAGATTATCCGGTGTTATTTTTTCGTTTGATGTCGCTTTTAAATTCCCATCTTTTCTGTTTTTAGGAGTATTATGATATTATATATATAGGATTACGATTAATTTTGTATGCAGTGGCCTTAAAAATGAATTTCCATGCCATTAGAATAACTTGGATTCGGAAGCTCTAGATTTAAAATTTTAATAGCAATTTTTCGTAATAGAGCTCAAATAATTAAACGCAAGTTGCGAAAATTCAAATACTTTGTCGAGAAGGTCCTTATATAAATTCCGGGATTGATACTGATTGATATATTATAATTCAAGGGGTCATGTTTTTGGTCTATTATATCATAAATATGTATATAACCAGGTGATGCAAAAGCACGCGGCATCCCAAAATAGCCTATAATCGATTCAAAAAACGCACGTGTAAAGTCCAATACGTCACCCTCCAATCTCTATTTATACCTGTTTCACAACCTCTTCTTCCTTGATTATCAAACAGCACTACTTCAAACTAATCTCATTAATCATTAACGTTCCGCAGCAACTCTACCTGGCCACTGGAAACTCGACGAACTACGACGAGATGGGGGTGAGCTCTGGCCTCGGACCTGCCCTCGCCCTCGCCGAGCCGTGCCCGAACAACGGCGGCAATTCGCGGGACGCCCTCGTGGCCAGCGGCGCCGGCGACAACGAGGGATCGCTCTGGAACAGCGCCGGCGAGCAGCTCTGCGTCGTCTGCCAGTACTTCCCGCTGTCCCGTGCTCTGCTGCCCTGCCGACACACCTGCATCTGCGCCTCCTGCTTCGGCAAACTCGACCGTTGCCCCATGTGCCGCAGTCCCATCAAGAGCTACTTCTGCATCCGCGGCGAGGAGTACATGCCACCGGAGAAGGAGCTCAACCCGTGCAAACAGCGCGGCAGGCCCCAGCACGGGCCGTCACACTGGCTGCACGATTGGAACGACAGGTTGACGGATTTCCTCGGGTTCACGCGGTAGAGGGAGTTGATGATGGAGGCAGCCGATGGAACAGCCGGAGGAAGCGATGATGATGCGAGTCTTTTTTTGGTGTGAAGGATGGAGTGTGAGAGGAATGGGGTGGAGAGCTGACCGATCGGACAGTCGAGTTTTGTAATGATGACGGTGTAAATTTTGTTTTTTTTTGCCAAGGGTGTGAGAGAGATTGGTTTTGGTCGAGGACGACATCTTCGGGAGGACGATCGTTTGAGGAAGTATTGGGAAAATTTTTATTTTCAGACGCTCTCGTTTGTACTTGGGGAACTACACAGTTTTGGAAATTTTAGTCGGGAAATAATTATTTTGACAATTTTTTGGTACAGCTGAAGAACTATAATTTCTTTAAATTTGCACTTGTGTAACAATATTTGGAAAATCAAAGACTTTTTTTACTTGACTATTTTACGAAATTCTGACAGTTATGTGACTCTTGCTTGAATCTTTTCTGCGATTAATTTTTGTAAACTTGACTGGTGAATCTAAGACGATTATTATTATGTATTTTATTAGACTTTACAGTGCAATTCATAAGTCATTGTGAACTTTGTCCTCGACCAGAACTTTGTATGGAGTAATTTATTTCTTTAGGTGATTTAAAAAGAAAAAGTTTAAACCGTCATTAATGAAAACCACACTATCGATAAAGCCATTCTACCCCTATATGTCGAAGATAACTTTTTCGTCAGCGTTTGATTTTACAAATCACTGTACGTCTCGACGACCTGATCTTCGGCTTAATGAAGGGATTCGAGAACTTTTGTAAATCGATTGCTTCTCATCATCTATTGACCAGAGAAACTCTACGATTGATATCGACCTTTGACTATTATTTGTGAAAAAAAAGAAAAAGAAATTCATCATTCTTCAGCAAGAATTTTGGACTTTGCGAAAACGCATTTTGATTATCGCGAGCTCACGCACGAATGAAGAAGGGCTCTCGCGCAATCTTAATGCTAACTATCCGTACCACTGACTTCGATTAATTTTTCTTTTTTGACTTTGGCTTACGTCGTTTTGTATATCGTCACAGACTGGGACTTGCCAATGCCATTCCTTGTTTGTAAGGACTCATCAAAGTGGTGATTGACAAGACTTTTGTTTTTAACGTTTTTTATTAGAAATGTATAAATGATAACCGTCCGTAAAGTATTTCAACGAAGAGCGAAATTGTTAGGTTTTTCTTTCCATGAGATATATTAATTATTCCAGTTCGGATTCGTTGCTGTAAATTATTTTTCGATTGTGCTTGTATGATGTAGAGCAACTGGCATATGAAAGCATATACTTGTAGTTTTGCTGCTTCTTTTTTAATGTTAAATTTTACAATTTTATTTATTGATAATTATTAATCTATTTAAAATAAAATTAAACGATAAAAAAGGAAACACCGGGTACGTGCTATATAATGCATCTTTTATCTTATAGATGCGAGGAACCGAAAACTACACTGTAATGCTGCGAGCGTTTAACGTGCATTAATGTTATTGAGCCATGAGCGAACTTATTTGATTCCAGGTGCCAAATTCAATTCCTCAGGATCGGTACATAGCTCTAGTTGAAGAGTGAAAAAATACGATAGCACTGTACATACTTCGCCTAGACTTCTTTTTTCTTTTTAGTAGCTAGACTTTTGATGAAAGTACGTATATATATATTTACACGGTAGAAGAAAGCTCGCAGCTGTATAAATTTTAAATGCAGACGAACATAAGATTTCTTTTGTGCATCTTACTTTTATTATTGCACTTGAAGGAGAAATATTACTCATTCGACATCTTACGATATTGCGTATTCAAACCGTCATTTTTAAGAGATTATACTGCATTTAAGAATTAAGGAGCACGAATTTAATAACTGGTTTCTGAGAGGCCATTTTTTAATATATTTAAATCTCGAATCACATTCTACAGTTTAAAGGAAATAATAGAATGAGCGATCAAATACAATCACTTAAATTACATCTACGTTTACGCTGACTACGGATAATTATCATATAAACCTCGATGCATGTACTCTGTCATAAAGTATTTTTATTCTACCAAGCTACGTCTTGGGAATTCTATGCTTGTATGAAGGTACTCTGACTTTTGAAGTTTCTTCTTCTTCGATCTCGTTGATTATGAGAACGTAGGAATATAAGTCTATCAAAAAAACAAAAAACAAAAACACGAAGTAACGTAGAATCTAACTTAAGATAAAGAAGGAACTCTAAAGATAAGTTGTAAATACACAGTCTGTGATAATCCTGATAATATCTGTATAGTTGTGGATTGTGCTCGGATGAAAGGTGCTTCGATCGAAATGTACTTCGCGGTCGAGCCGTAATATATAATTATAAAAAAATTTACGCGCCGACAGATCGAACGAAATAAAGCGTTGGAACTATTAACTAGCCTTATTCGTAATCTCCAGTAATGTTTGTAAAGTTTTATTACTTGAGTAGCGAAAATATCTCAGCAAGCCATATTAATTTGGCAAAATTGTATATAATTATACATTCGATGTAGCAGCTAAGGCCTATGAAGTCAATGTATTTTAGTAGAACGAATTTAATTACCGAGTTATTAATTTATGCAATAAGCATAATATTCCAGTGATGCGAAAAAGCACAGTACCCGTATGCAAGGACTTGTACATACTTTATTTAATAAAGAGTGTCGTTCCTAAATATTATTGAATGTTTTTATTATCCTTCTCAGTATATTACATTGTTAGAAAAATAAATAGTTTTACTATGTGTTTCTTTTTTAACAAATTATTCGCTTGTCGTTTATACATCGAAAACATAATCATATTTGTTTTTTATATACCTATAACGTAAAATAATCAGTCTTTTAACATTTATACTATGCAATTATTCGACATATATTGATTCTGTCTAACAAAATCTTAATTTAATAATATCAAACTGTTTATATACATGAACATATATATCTATACTTTTAATCATTTTAAATTTTGCTGAGAAAGTCAATATTTATCGAATGTATTTATGTTTAGTAATTGTCTGATACTACATAAAAATTTAAATTCATCATTTATCAACACACACTTTGTAGGTATAACTTGTATACTATTTTAAATTACTATCATCAACCATACAAAATATCATTTTTGCATTTAAATGTGTAAAAAAAAAATATATTTATAAAAATAAATAAATTATTTGCATTTGATACAAAATATAGTGCTACAAAAAGTCTTTAGCACTATTCAGTCTCTCCATCTTTATATCTATAATTAATAAATAAAAAATTTATAAGTTTTCTACTTATACCTGGATACAATTAGGTATGTAATTTAAGATGGTCTTGAGTTCCTTTTCTAGCTCTGCTCGTTTCTCCTTTAAATTTTGATCTACTACTTCGAAATGATTTTTTGTTTCAGTCAAACACCTATGAGCTTCTGTTATGCACTTCTGAACTCTCAAAAGTCTAGAGGGACAATCTTCCATTCTACTTGACATAAAGGGAAAATCATCATTATTCTTGAGAGACTTCAATCTCTTTTTTATTACATGTCTCAAGAGATAAATAAATTTAGCTAGCTCTGCCAGAGATATTTTAGTGTGCACTGATTCGTCTGTTTTCTCACATTCCTCTAATACACTTTTCTGAAAATATGTGTTAAATTAATTAATAATTCAATATAAATAAAACTCTAATATATTTTTACTTCATCATATATAATATACCATCCACGTATAATAAACATGATTTTTCTTTGTCCATTTTATATGTGTATCTAACATTGATGCTATTTTTTCCATTTCCTTTATTTTCTCTAGTTCCGCTTCATTATCATCTCTATGGGTTGCTATCTTCTTTATCAAGGCCATTTCAGAAACAGATAAATGTGGTAGTCCGCTTGTAGTTATACTAGCAGCATGAACTCTGGTCATTAGTTTTATTTTTTCGCTATATAATTCAGATATAGCTTTTAAATTACCACTTAATTTATTGGATTGCTGTAGTAAGTTATTTATTTGGTTTTGCAGTGTTGACAGTCTTGCATCATCAGGCTCCTTATTCTGTAAAAGGAAAAACTGCATCATGACCTGCTTTTATAAAAGGCTGATATAAGGATTTTTTCCCAAATAGGAAAGTCTTACATTTTCAATATCAACTTTAGTGAATTCCTTTCCTAAAGAGCTATGAAGTAATTTTAATCTGACGACATTACTTAAAACTTCATACTTTGTAATTATCCAAGTAAGAGCAAGTAACAGTGCTCTACTGCTGAAATTATTTTCTGTTACTGATAAGCTATAAATATCTATACATGGATATTGCAAGTACGCCAGACGCAATTTTGTTCTTGTTGATTTATCTAAAATGTACATGAAATATTTAACTCATTTATAATTTGAAAATAAATAAAAAATTGCCATAATCAAAATAGTAAAACAAACATACCGAAATCAGGAAAGGAAATATTATCATTTACTTCCTTCAAAGCGAAAAACGTTAGTCGATCTAATGCAGTCCAGAAAGCATTAATCTAATATAAAGAAATATATGTACACATTAAAATTCAATATAACGTTCGAAATACAGACTACCGCCATAACCTCGAATCGCAAACGAATCTAATTTCAAAAAGTACTTACCATGTCATCCGATTTTTTATCGTACTTAGATAATCTAAAGTGTTCTGGTGTCAAAGTACTGTCAATTGTATCATTTAAATACTTGCAAAGAATGATGATTACTTCTTTTATGTCAAACATGATGATGTAGCGTTATACACAATTTCGAATCTCATGGGATAATGCCGGAACAGGTGTGTTTTGCGACTTCAGCGCCACAGCGTCCAAATGGAAATTTAAGACCCCAAGGCGCGAAATTTAAAATGACGAAAATGTTACTTGAAAATGAACATTACAATTTATTGACTTTTTTTGTTCATACATTTTTTTTATAAATAATAAATCACAGATTCTTTAAATTAATAAAACTGTATAATATAATTCCATATTTGATTAAATAAATGCACTTATTTCTATTCAGATCTACTTATCATTATAATTAATTATATTTTACAAATATGTGTACATGTTTTAAAATGCCTTCGATAAACAGAACGCGTAATGAGTACTTATAATTAATTAAATTCGTAATCATACTTTGTCAGATCTTGATGACTATAAAGATCATTAACTCCATTAATTATTTCATATAAAAATAACATGCCTGACTCGTACTATATAAGTCAAATGCAAAAGATGCAAGTTAAGGTGGTTAAGTATTTCAATTTTTTACAAATATTTAAGTCCGTCACGAAAAAGCTTCTTAGAAAGATATTTATAAGATAATTTAACGTTCGCGTGAGCCGAAACACTGCAACTCTATCCACAAAAATATCATGGCCATAAATGTAATCAAGGCCCGGCTAAAAAATTAATTATTCATTTACAAATATCGCTATACATAAATCTCATTTTTACGAAATATATCATGTAGATCAATGTTATTTCTTACAAAAATAAAAATCACTTAGGCTACTACGATCGCAACAATTATATAATATTATTTACATCGCGAATAAAGGCTATACAATTGATCGCGTAAGTGTGTTATTGCTTAACTACAATGTAATTGACAATGTATACATATTTATTACAATAAATATAATATAGCGAGCGTGAAAACTCTTCGGCACTCATATTTCCGCCAATGAGTATTGTATTAGGCTTCAATTGTCGATAAATTCATCCTAAAAGCAGTAAATGACTCTCTTTGCACGCAATAAGTATATATTAACAAAATAAATCATCTCAAAAAAATGCTGTATTATATACACAAATACAGTCGGCTAAGTGCTACCCGACGCAAAGATAGTCTCGGAGGCGGCTTCAACCACCCCGAACGACGATATGAAGACATTCAATATCGTGACCAGAAAAATTGCAATCACCGTCCAGTTATTCGCCCTGTTCGCCTTGCACATCTGAGCGTCGACCTTGACATTGTACGTACTATTCCATATCAAACCAATGCCCACGACAACCTGGAGAAACAAACTCAGCCCGATCATCGCCAGCGATGGATAGTAGTAGGGATGCCTGCCGCTGCTCTGCAGCACGTAGCGGAACTGATTGGCATTGGCGGAGATGAGCGCAAGGTCCATCATACCCTGGGCGATCGTCTTCTTCTGCTGGTAGACGTTCATGTCGGGCGTTGGGCTAGCCGCCGGGGCGAAACCCGGGTAGGTGGTTGGGTAATCATCAGGACGCAGCCGAGGCGTCGGTGAGGGGCCCTGCGAGGAAGTGAAGAAAACATTGTCGGGGTCAGTGATGGTGTTAGTGAGGGCTAGTACGTCGTCGAGAACGTCCAAGTGCTGCTGGAAATAATGGAGAAAAAACGTGCAGTGAGTATAGCATAGCGGGGAGGGTTATATTGGCGGGGTGTTATACATTTAGAATTTCTTTTAGATGGAGTTATAAAGATATGTGTATAGCATTGGTAAGAGCGCTTCTCGTCTAGCTTTTTTTTCAACCGCATGCATTTCCCATCAAGTTGTTATTTTGATCTACTATTCAAGTATTGTTAATTTTTTAGTTAATTAATCTACTGTGCTTTGTTACAACTTCACTATCTTAATAAAAAAAAATGAATCATGCAAATTTTTACATGACGGAATTATGATAGATTTTACGAATACAAAATAAAATTTTGTATATGTACAAAACAAATATAAGAAATGAATTATCTACTTATTGAAATCGTGATATACAAGAAACATGGACAACCAATTATTTTCAAACCTTTTTGAAGTAACAGCATATCACCCCATTATCCTCGTCATTCCTCCGTTTCAACATATCGCGATATACAAAAAGAATCCCGAAAAAACCGCAATCAAAACAACAATCAGGATCTGACGCCGCGATACGCGCAAAACAAAGAAAAACACTCTACTCTACATCCACGCTAGCTTCGACCAAAAAACCGCAACCAACTCACGAAAAAGTAAAAGAAATATATAAATTCACCATCGAGGGTTTTTCATCGTCTGGCTCGGGCAGGAGTCCATCGTCGATGCCAGGATAATGCTCGTGTCGAGGGCCACCGATAAGCTCGGGCTCGAGGTCGTCGATCTCCGGTCCGTACTCCGGTCGCGGATTGTTGGTGTTGTCCGTCTCCAGGAGACGCGACGAGAGCGCCTCGCGCCCGTTACTATTGTTATTATTATTGTAGACCACAACGCTGCTGCTACTGTTCGCCACTTCAAGCTTCTGCGTGGGCGTCTCGGCGACGATCGATGAAGACATCGTCTCGATGATTTCTTCTTCTTCTTCCTCGTTATCCGAGCCGAGGAGGTCGGGTAAGCCGAAACCGTTGTTCGTTGCCGGGAATTCGTCCATGAACAGGATTACGTCATCGCCGCTGCCGTCCGTGGCCGGTTTTGACTTTGGCGGCGTCGCCATGATTCGCTCGGCGATGCGAGAGGTTTTTTTTTTGGCCGATGGCTGCCGGTTTTATTTGGGAGGAAGAGGAAGAGAGAGGGACGAGTGGTCAGATGAGGTTGCGTGGCATCAGTTTACACTGCTGCGGGTTGAGTGATCCTCTATGGTCCCGCGTGTGCGTTAGGGTATGGGTTCTTGAATTATGCTGTGCGGTGGGAGTTTCGGAATGGTTTTCGGGATAAGAATTGACTTTTTTTATTTCAGTGTCTTAGACAGTTACTTTAGATTCCCGTTATACTATTGTGCTTTATTTTCTCACACTATATTAGTTCTTCTTTCCTTCTTTCAAATGCTTCCTGTTTAGTTATAAAAAAAAAACTCACAAACATGCAAATATTTGCACAAAAACTATTTTATTGCAAAGTATTTCTGGTCTAATCTACTCTGTCCCACCAACCACTGGCAGTTATTAAGTATCTTCTTTCACGATTCAGCCTCTCAACAGACTTCTTGTATACTCCACTTAACGCAGATTATCATAAACCACGCTTCGCGCATGCATACACACGCACAGCTCTCTTCAATTATCTCCGATGCGATCTCTACCAGCAGCGCATGCTAAATCCACTTGTTGACACTGCATGAACGAACCGACAGCTGACCTCTCATTACAAAACCCTTTTCTTCATCCACAATACCATCAATTTCCGCGAACCTGCTCCTGCACCTATATTGTCCATCACTGTCATCTCCCCGCAACCTCGCGATCACTCTGTCATTAAACAACACACTCTACTTTTTTCCCAATATAAACAAAGCTGTTGCTGCAGCATCGCTCGTAAAAATCCCCCTCCGCGGCTTCCTTGACACGTAAACTGTCGTTCTCAGAAGCTCGCTTTACTACTGCACTATCGCATCATCATCCCGTATGATGCATTAAATTAGCATTGAATGCTATCTCCGCACTGATGTACGCATGTGCGTGCGCGCAGCTCCGCGTGCCGCGAGCCACTGCGGTGGTCAGCTACTATATTATACTCAGCAGCCCTCGCGGTCTGTGTGTTGTGCGCGCAGTTTTACTTGCGCTGCTCTTTCATTCACCCGCGCTCGAGTGAGCGACGGGGCTTCGATCTGGGCCGAGCGCAGCGGAAGTCCCCTTGATCTACACTTGCGGAGATTCACCTTGGACCTTCGCGATAGCGCTGAATGGTGCAGCTATACGAGCGAGTTGATCGCCTTATTCGATTTTTTATTTGTTTTACGGGATAGCGCGACGAGTGCCATGAGTTGGTGATCGAGTCTCTGCGTTTGTTTTAATCGAGCTTCGTCGTTGATTAGATGAGTTTTTTTTCGCTAACGAGTGGTGATTATAGTTGGAGCGTCGGGGTTCACTTGCTTTCTTCTTTGCGCAGATTGATAAATTCTGAATCACGCTATGTGTATATTTAGAAATAAATGAAGGTTCCCTGCGTAAACAGCGTTCCTCGGTGAACGGAAACCAGACCTACAACTTTTATAGCAACCCTTCTTCAAACAAAACGAACTTTATATAAACGCCGATCTTCCACACTCGTAAAAATACTCCGCAGTCTATACTATGCTCCGAATATCTACTCGTTCCTATAGACATACACAGGAGCCGAAAAACCAGCCACGCGGAAAATAATAAACTCACGGTACCAGAAGCCGTGGCGGTAGCGACCGTTCGCGCGCGACGTTTGTTCAAGACTATTTTAAATGCGCGCGAACGACCGGCCGCTTGAAACTTACTCACCGCGACCCGCTGAAAAGCTTACGTATATACATATATAACGCGCGCACGAGTAATTCAGACGCTTACGAATGTGAGAAAGATCGTCGGACGATGAAATATCTGTGCCCTCGTGTGCGTCAAGGTCGCCTACGTGATAAAAGGAACGGTAAGCGCGGCGCGCGCGGAGAGAAGAGATGCGAGCTATATAGAGGTGGGAGGAAGGTTTTTTGGTCTGGACATGAGCTGTTGTATAGTTCGTGAAAAATGTGAATGAACTTGTGTAGGATTTGTAATAGTATTTTGTATGATTGGAAAAAGTTGAAGTTTATTTGGTACTTTTTTGGTTACGGTAAATGGTAAATGTTTTCATCTACAGTTTTTTTGGAGTAAGGTTTCTGGAAGAAAGGAGTTGAAGTGTTACATTTTTGCAGCATGTTTAATAGAACCCCTAGGGAGCGTTCGGTATGAAATACAGTATCATTCAATTATAAATGATATCATAGTTGATAATCACAGACCACAGTGAGATTTGAAAAAGTGGTGATATTAGCTGTTTTCCAGATAGCCATTAGCACGTTACGGTTCATACAATATTCATTGATTCGCGTTGATGACCACATATTCACTTGACTGGTAACTTATTATCCGCATTCCATACCGATTGACAAAAAGTCGGCGAGTTATTGTCGTTAGATCTGATGTGAAAATTCAATGTGCATTTTCGTAGGACAAAGACTCGTAAATCAATGAATAGACGATTGTTAAAAATAGATGCAAGGACCGCGTTCGCCTGACTAATGTACGTGCCTTCAACTGGCAACTAAATCAGGATAATTTTAGTTAACTGTCGCGTTGATCGATCGCCTGAAATTAATAGAATTATTTTTGTTTTATAAGCTTTCGCGCGGAGTTTCCATTGTTTGAAAGTAGGGAAGTTTCGGTGAATTTTCAAAGACGTTTAATAGGTAATTAAGTAAATGAGTGTATTGAAACGCCGTTATTTACTTTTATTGTCTATTAAAAATAAGTAGTAGGTACAACAAAGAACGTTAAAATCGTATTATAGAGTTCTTTGTTTTTTTGCAGTTTGTACCTAATTGCGTGAAGTATATAGTTTTGTAATTGTTACAAACCGATCCAATAACTTTGGCCATAACATTTCTAAATTCCAAATATAAATTAAAGAAAAAACGCATCATACAATAAATCGCAAGTACAATAAAATTACAATAACTGACGGCTTTACAATCTCACTCCCTCCTAAACCATCATCTCCATTTCACCTATCATCAACAACATATCAATAAAAAAGAAACTCCACGAGAAATAGTCCACGAGCCACTCGTCACCGTCAAAAATATCAACCCACAACCGTATATCCCCATCCCCCAGCCGCGGCGGCATTCCTCAAATCTGTGTCAATAGCATAATCACTCGCAAATTGACGTACCTATATACCTCATCGGCCGCGACTCGAAAATAGAATATCTCTCTTTCTGTCTCCCTCTTCGAGACACACGACAAGAATATAATACAAAAGCAAGCGCGCGCTCCGATTGTCGTCGCTCTCGTCCCAATTTCCGTAATCGCGGCTCGACATGCGACCCGCGTGTATACACGTGTACGGTAGAGCTTTTTTGGCCGCGGTATCGCGAGCCTCTACACTTTTTTCGCCCTCCCACCTTACATGCATACCTATAGACGGTTACGTAACGCGCGGGAGGAGCGTCGCTGGAATATCGAACTAATCCCCGCGGTCGTCAAGTAAACAGCCAGCGGCGCGAGAGTGAGAAAGAGAGTGAGAGAGCTTTCAGTGCTGCCGGAGGAGCTTTCGCTCGGTGAAGACGAGTCGAGTGTGGTTGTCGGATCGCGGTTGTCGTGAGAAACGAGCTATTTTTTTCTTTCATAAAGGTGTGAATAAAAATGAGAGGGAAAAAAGAACGCGCGTGGTGGTGTACTGTCGGAGAACAGCGCTATTGTTTCGAGACAATGAATTTGCGGCTTTTCAGTGATAATTATCGAGTTACGGCGCGTTGAAAATGTTATTATTGCTACGGAGAAGGAGGCTGAAAAATCCTGCCAAGATCGTTTCCAACAGCTATACTTGGTGTCTGAAATTCTCTACAGCGATTTAAACTATAGTAGTGCAACAGCGAAAACCATTCGCTACTATACAACAAAGCGATTTTATCAATAGTGGTCACGTATACACTTGCGGGGGCTAGCATATGTGACTCACGCTGCATCCGTGTTCTCTCGTCAACAACAAAGACCGCGACCACCACTACCGGCTTCCTCGCGGTGTGCTATGTACTTCCCAAATATATAATATAATCCCCGTGAAAAATGCCGAGCTCCTTATCGTCATCAGTCGCGCCGACGATCTACCGCAACGAGAGCTGACCCACAGGAAAAAGCGATATCGCCGCGGCGCACGATGCAGAGGAAGTGCTGCGCTCACTGCCCGGGAAGCGTGACCCGCACGGGCGAGCCCGCCCGCGAGCACGCCTGCTCACTGCCCGGCTACATGACTGGCAACCTGCGCGTGTCCGCCCTAGCCGGACCCTGCAAACACGCCAGACCCAGGTCCTCCAAATCCAAGAACGCCGATAAGGCCAAGAGTAGCAGTAATAACAATAATAATAATAATAATATGCTGGAGTTGGAGGGCTCGTGTTTCGATAGATTTGCGATAGCGAAGAAGTTTCACGCGGAAAATTTGCAGCATCAGCCGTTGCCGGATCGCGTGGACGATGCCGTGTTCACGAGGGAGAAGCCGCCTGAGGATCCTTGCATGTGCGAGGCCGTTAAGAGGTTGATATTATATGTGTGTATGGGGAGGGTGCTAGGATCGATGGGTTTTTTCACGCGCATTGCATAGTGTGCGCTGGTATGCTGGCCATTTAGTGGGGGTAGGTGGATTTTCGCGTGTTGACGCGTGATTATACGCTGCGCCGGGGAGAGATTTTTTGGAAGAGATAGGCGGATAGGAGTTGTTTGTAATTCGAGAGGGCGGAGGTTGTTCGCGCTTTTTTTGGGCGAAATAGTTTAAAAGTTGTTAGAGTTGATGATGGATAAATGGACGAGTGATTGTTCGGGATTGAGTGAGTGATCGTTCACTTATTGCACATCGGGGGAGTGGGGTTGATCGTTTCGGGTTGATTGTTTTTGATTAAAATAAACCTTATTCGGATTATTTTTTTGTTGTTAAGATAGTTTATTGTTAAATTTATGAATAATTTTTTTATGTTTCATCATGGACTACGCATGGCGTATTTTATGCATGGGATTATTGTATTTTTCAGTGAGTTTAATATGATGGTTCCAAAATTCTATTTTAACATTTCGTGACTATATATACACTAACTAGAAAAAATAAATTTATTTAATTCAAGAAAGTTTTATTGTTAGGAATCTACAAAAGGATTTCATTAATTTAAAATTTCATTAATCTTTAAAAAAAAAGTACTTTCATTGGATGTATAGTTTTTCCTTTGCCTTATAACTTTTGTTTAGTTGAACCAATCTTTCTCAAATTTCACGGCAGTGTCATTAAATAATATAAAACTTTTGTAGGTGAAATAATCTAAACAATCATATATAGTACCCCTTACCACCAAACCAACATTCTCTCCTTTTTTCTCCCTCTTTCTCTCTCTACATTCCAGATGCCAAAAGATCATCCCACGCCGACAGGTGACGCTCAACCGGAAAAAGGAGCTGAACCGTCTGCACAAGTACGCGCCAGCGCTTGGCTGCAAGAAACCCGTGACGTATATGGACTTGGCGATCTGCTGGGAAACCCCGGTCGATCCAACCTACGAGCCCCGGCGGCCGACGCACATCGATGGCTCGGAAGGTGGACCAGCGCCGGCTATTTTTACACTCGTGACGCACGCCGAGTCACAGACGGATGTTAGGGATGGCTGTATACCTGGACAGGTGCAGGGGGACGACGAGGATGACGAGGAGGCGTGCGGTTGTGGAGGGCACCGGTCGTGCGATAAGTGTGGCCAGGTGAGATGTATTTTGAAGATAATGTTTAGGCGGGTGTTGGTAGTTTTGAGAGGAAACGAGAAAATTGTGTTTATGAAATAAGTATGGCTTTTTTATAAAGGTAAATTATCTTAATTTTTTAAACTTGTCCTCTATAACTTTTTAATCCGTGTAGTTACGAAAATGTTATAATTAAATATTTGTTTTTCACGAATGTATAGAAGAGCTTATAGCCCTTTTAATACATAAAAAAAATTATTGTACGATTAGATCGAAAGTGGGAATTTTTTTTTAACAATACCATCGACCTACTCCAAAATCATTAAAATACCCTCAAAAAGCAATTAAACATTCCCATTATTTTCGCTCCAGAACGGCGACACCGCCGAAAACGACGACCTCTGCAAGAACCTAAACTCCATCCACATCTCGGACCCCAATAAAACCGGCGCAATCGGAGCTGCGGCTCGATCCAAGCGCGCGCATTTTATGCGTCATTGCGCTGCCTGCGACAAGAACGGCCGACGCGGCACCCACAACACCCGGACGGTAAGATCAGCCTCTTGTCTCCAAAAGCAAGGTTGCACCGTTGTAGGACGCAAGAACAATGGATTACCGCCGGGTAAGTGCCAGATACCAAGGCCGAGAACACCGTACGCTAGGAGGTCCTTCTGTATCGATACCCTGGCGCCGCCATTCAGCATCATCAATGGGTGCAGGGACGCTGATTACCCGGAACACTGGAGGCTCACGTCGATCTATCAGCAGTCGTACAGGAACCCGAGGAAGATGAGGGAGGGGAGAACGCTGTTGAGCTACGATCGGTCGTACGTTTGAATAATTATTGTAATTGGGTTTTGTGATATTCGTGGGAAGTTTAAGAGGACTTCTTAAGACTTTGAATGACAAAAGTATGAGGTGATTTAAATTGAATCTATATATAGAAATTTTATTGAAATAGTAATATTGTTTAAAGCGTTACCTGTTAGATATCTATTGTTGTCGTAGTAGTTACATGTATACATTATTGTATCTAGTGATTGAAATTATGTTTTAAGTAAGAGGGCTGTGTGACGTATACATTCGTTGTTAAATTTAATACCGATAATATCTTATTTCAATTTCAATTCTTTCCTTGTTAGTGATATTAAACGGAACGGTTTTATTTTGCTCAATATACCGTTATATATGCGTAAAAGTCTCGGCATGACTCAGCCATTAAAGTTTTATTGAACATGCCGCGTTTTTCGTTCCCCCCCAAAAAATAATATATATATTTTACATTTATTTTCTTACAAGCTACATCGTTAAATAATTTATATATTTTTATAAATTCGTTTCTTCGTTTATATAAATATTTAATTGTTATGAAATTGCAAGAAAGAAGAAAACTAATTTTGTTCATATTATAGCTGTTATTAGACTGTAGTAGACGCGAAAAAAACTAGTATAATACAAACTGTTCGTTAATACAATAGTATATCATACCATAATTCTAATAACATTGTACCTATACCAACAAAAATAAAATTCTGCAAACAACTACTCCCTCCACACCTTGCCTCTGATATTACTGATATTAATGTACTGGGGATGCTGATCCTCGAGCTTGTATATCTCGTCTAGCAGCAGCGTCTTTTCGAACCGCTCGAGCGCTACTTTCTGAAGTCGGCTAAGAAGCTTCGGATAGGGTGCGATCACCTGCTGGAAGCCCTCGCGCGGTACCACCAGGATCTCGCAGGTCTCGATCGCCACGACGCTGGCGACGCGCTGCTCACTGTCTATGATCAGGGCTATCTCGCCGAAGTACGAGCCGTCCTCCAAATGGCAAACCTGTGTGCGCGTTAATGTTTATAACACGATGTTTATTATGTATATACACACTTTTTTCTATTATACGCACTTCTTTGCCAAGAGCCGTGTAAACGGCGACTGTACCCGAGCCGACGAAGTACAGGGAATCGCCGTGAGCGCCAGCCTTGACGATCATGTCGTTGGCCAAATAAATCTCCGGCTGGATGTAGTTCACCAACTGCACAATCGCCGACTGGGGCAGATACTTGAACAGGTCTACGGTTTCCAATAGTTTCGTGTAGTTGTGAAGAATTAATTCCTAGGATTCGTGTATAAGTATAGCCGTGAATTATTGCTGTAGGTCAGTAGCGCAAACGTAAGTATAATATAATATGTATAATGTAACGTGAGTTACTTCGCGCAGAGGCTCGGAGACTTGGGCGAGTATATGCTTGTCCCGGCTGAAATTCTTCTTATACCAGTAATTGCAGTAGACAATAAGCCTCTTTTGTGTGACGCGGGGCAATTCCTTGTACATCATATATTCCTGCAACTGCTGGAGCAATCTAAGGCGCTCCTTATTCGATGACTGGAGCGTTGTCATCAGTTGCAGAAATTGGGCTGGGCGAATTATCGATATATATTCTCATTTTCATAATATGTATGACTATAGGTATTATAAACGTATTTTTGTAAAAATATTTTGTACTAACACAACAAGTAGATACATCCAATTTTTCCGTAGATCGCAAGGACGAAGTTCATTATCTTATCTTCTGTGGTCGAGACGTCCAAGTAGTGTGACGAGGTGACCAGCGATATTGTGGCACGGTTCAGGCACAAAATATATTTTCGAAGCCTCGTCTTTCGTTTCTGCATGACCTCGCTTTGTAACCAAGATTTCCTGTTTTTTGTTTTACTTTTGTGTTATCGGTAGTTAAACGATAATAGAGTATGAAAATAAAGATATATAAATCGTATAACTAACGCGCCAACAAAGTCGTGGTCATCAGGATCTTTCGGCTCTTCTTCCATGATATAATTGAACTTTGATTCCACCAGTGGCACGTAGTAGACGAGACACGCCGACCAGTGCATGCTTATGATGATTATTATGGTGAGCTTCATCATTTTGACTTTGTGGTAGGACATGTGATACGACTACAATAAAAGATTTGTCACTGCAATATGGTAACGTGAGATATTCGTAGATGCTGTGTGTGTTTGGCAAGGGAATTTGGAGCACATGACGTACTTTGTGAAACTGATGAATGTAATTGACCAGATTTCTTATCCGGAATATCTTGACGAAATTAAAAGCTGAACAATACCAGGTGGGGTGCTCCCTGCCCGCGTGAGACATGAAGTCGAATATTTCGATGGGGGCAGCGGACAGAACGTCGAAGAAGAAAAAGCCTTTCAAGTACTTCCTATATAATAAAAATCATTAATTATTTTTTACTCTAGACTATAATACCTGAAATCAAAAATTCGCGACGTTTCGGGATCTCACATAAACACGATCCTCGGATCGAGAGTCACGGTTTTTATTCTCTCGTCGTAATATCCCGTGAAGAAATGCAGTCCCACGTCGAACAGCAGCACAGAGTCGATTAACATCATATAGGGAAGGCTGCCAGTTTGGTTCTCGAAGAAAAAGGCGCTGAGGTACGGCGTCATCATGAGCGCCATGAACGTGAAAAACGTCATGACAATGTCCCAAAAGTTTCTAAAAATATTCCAAAACCCTTCCATTCATTGTCTAAACTCATTATATTATGCTCACTATCTTTGGATTTGACGTACTTGAACGGACTGAACGGATGGACCATATACGGAAAGCTCTGCAGATGCTTGCTAATCTCGTATCTGATTGCCGTCGTGCTTTTCAGGCAGGCTTGAGCGAAGTAATGCTTGGTCGACAGGACGCGCTGTCGGGTGAGCCAGCGATTGATACGAGAAATTAGATCCGTGCCGCTGATGTACTTGTTGACTACATCCTCTTGTTGCTTTTGTCGACACTCGTGGTTTATCACTGGGGTCTTCTGATCGAATCGGGTTGCAAGGTTAAGAAAGAATTTCTCATTTTGGAGATTCAGAGAAGTGGTGTCTTACTTTTTTCAAATCGGAGTCCACGCTGGGCACTAATCCCATCAGATCCATGGTTATGAATTTGCTCGTGCGGTTATGTTATGGAGAAACTTTTATAATTAAGGTTATTATTTTTTTTTTAACGATGTTTATGTTATATAATAGAGTTGAAAGTAGACGCAAACATATCCGGAGCGTTCGAATTCTCGCGCGTTTTCTCGTTGGCGGCAACAATGGCGGCGCAGATCTGTCAAGTGAATCAAAACGGGTAACGTGGTGCGAGGTGGTGCTAGGTTTGTGTTCGGGAGTTTATACACCAAATACGGTATGGACCGCAAAGTTTTATCTCTGATCGTGGGCGTCTCGTAAGAATCGACATTAGATGAATCTAGTCGACAGTTCGAAGCATGCGACGATAAATGCCGCCTGATAAACCCGACGATTTTCTCCGGCCCACAGACGTGAAAGCAGAAAGCCAAAATGTAAGTCGAAAGGTTATGTACTTCCGGCTTTTCTTTCTTGTTAAAATTTGTCTTTTATAAATTGTAATTGTTTGATAATAATTATTAGGGACGAAGTTAGTGGACAGTATTGTAACGATTCGCTTTTGCACTTGACATTTGTTGAGTTTTTCACATAAATTAACATTTTTCTTTTATAATTAGACTATTACAGTTGAAATTTATGTATATATAGGGTCTGTTTACAATTTCGTAGGTATCATAATAATAACAAGTGTCATTAAAAATTTTCAGGTACAGTGCCATTTTATTCTCTCTCTGCATTTTCATATCTCTTGCTTGTGCTGAAGATTATTACAAGTTGTTGGGTATTGATAGAACAGCTGATCAAAGGGATATCAGGAAAGCTTTCAAAAAGATTGCTGTAACAGAGCACCCTGATAAAAAGACTGTAAATTCCACAATTTTTTAACTCAGTTTTTCACATTTGATAAATATTTTTTATATAAATTCTATTTCTTAGGATGATCCTGATGCTCATATGAAATTTATAAAACTGACAACTGCTTATGAGGTATTGAAGGATCCTGATTTAAGAAAGAAGTATGATTTGTATGGAGAAGAAGGGCTTGATGATTCAAAAGGAAGAAGCAATTATCACTCGTATACATACTATCAAAATAATTTTGGAATTTATGATGATGATCCTCAAATTGTAACTTTAAATAGAAATGATTATTGTAAGTTACTTTATTTCTTGGAAGTAACTTTGCATTTATTCTAAAATGTAATAACATTAAATTTTTCAGTTGACAGTGTACAGGACTCTGAAAAAATGTGGTTTGTAAATTTCTACTCTACACAGTGTAGCCATTGTCATCATTTGGCTCCAGTTTGGAGAAAAATAGCCAAAGATCTCGAAGGTGTCATCAGAGTTGGTGCAGTCAATTGTGAAGATGATTGGCATCTATGTTCTCAAGTTGGCATACAATCTTATCCAACTTTATTATATTATCCAGCGGTGATTATGGCAATAGATATTTATATTGCATAAATATTTTTTTATGTTCTGCATTTATTTTATCAATATTTTATAGAATTCTAAACAAGGAGTGAGATATAGAGAAGAAAAATCCTATGATGCTATTATGCGCTTTGTTTTGGACGAAATAGATGCTGATATACGAGAAATTAGTAGATCAGTCTGGAAATCATTATTAAAAGGCAAAGATTCAACAGAAAAACCAACATTGGTCTTTATTTGTGGAGAAAATCGGTATTGTTTCACAACAGATGAAAGATTAAGGATAGCTGCTACATTTGTAAGTATTTTAATAAATAATAATTTTCAACAAGAATTAAAGTTAAACATTTTTTAAAAGTTACTTTGTTAATAAGATTGATCTAAATTGATGTAGAAAATATATTAATTAGTATTTCCAAGTATTTTAATGAAATAATATTTGTTTTAGGATAAAATGGTTGATGTCAGAGTATTTAATTGTAAAGATGATAATTGTGGTATTTCACTTTCGGAGACAACTGGTGTTGTATATTTACCACCCCCAAATACTCCTAATTTTAAGCCAGTCTCATTTGAAGATGTTTTGGAAGTAGAGGATCTAGTCAAAAAAGTTTTAGAGCAATTACCTGAGCCTCAAGATATTAGTGAAGCAGAATTTGATGTAACTAAATAATTTTATTTAATAGCGTTTTCAATAACATTTTATATTTAATAAAGTAAATAATACCAATCTTTTTACAGAATATTTTAGAAAAATTGAAAGAAAAATCTGATGATGGCTGGCTCTTGTGTTTTTATATTGGTCATGCTACAGATTTTGATGTGTTATTAAAACAACTGCCAAGTATATTAAAAGATGTTAATTTAGGTGAATATTATCTCATAAAAATTAAATAGATGTAACAAATTTTACTAAAATAATGTTGTTTTGTAGCTAAGATAAATTGCGGTCGGTACTCAAGATTATGCAAAAATTTGTATGTAAATCATTATCCTGCATGGGGTGTTCTGAAACCTGGTGGTGCATTTGAATTACTTCATGGAAAAGATAAATTGAATGATATTGCTAACTTTGCTAAAAATAGTTTAAAAGCACAAAATGTTTGGGCTCTTTCTGCTCAACAAATTCATTCCATACTAAATAAACAGAATGGTATGTACCAAAAGTATTATCTTTTAAAAAATATCATTGGCTCTACAGTTATTTTTATAAACTTATTAATTTTTACAGATGAAGCATGGTTTCTCGATTGGTATGCACCTTGGTGTCCACCTTGTATGCAATTTCTACCAGAAGTAAGAAAAGCTTCATTAGAATTTAAGCCATCAGGAATACGTTTCGGAACGATTGACTGTACGACGCATTCCGAAATTTGTAGACAATACAATATTAGGTCATATCCTACAGCTATGCTTGTTAATGGCAGTACTAAAATTCAATTTTCTTCTCAAAGAACTGCTTATCATATTGTAGATTTTATCAATGAAGCTATAAATCCTACTGGTAAGTAGTGTATATATGTATAGCTACAATTCATAAAACTAAATTAATAATTGATTTGTTAAAACATTGTATAACATAATAATTGCATATTTTTAGTTTTGCATTTAACATCAAAGACCTTCAATCAAAAGCTAGGAAAGAAAAGAGGTAAGCATTTATGGGTAGTGGATTACTTTGCACCTTGGTGTGGACCATGCCAACAATTAGCTCCAGAGTGGACTGCAGTAGCTAAGGCATTCAAACCACTTTCTTCATTTGTTAAAATTGCTAGTGTTGATTGTGAAGCAGAAAAATCTATATGTCAAGCACAAAATGTCCGCAGTTATCCCACAATTAGGCTATATCCATTAGGAAGTGATGGCTTGAATTCAGTAGCGTAAGTTTATCAACTTTATTTAATAAAAGAATTTAGATATTTGCATTTTACAAATAATATTATATTTACAGATTGTATAATGGTCAAAGGGATTCTACTTCTTTGATGAAATGGATAGTAGGATTTTTATCAGTCAAAGTAGAAAATTTAAACGACGGAAACTTAGAGAAAACAGTATTAAATACCGATGAAGTGGTGCTCGTTGATTATTATGCTCCCTGGTGTGGTCATTGTATAACTATGGAACCGCATTTTGCAATAGCTGCTCAGGTAAATTTCTTAATTATGACTTACATTATTAGATATCAATACAATTCTACATATTCATAATTTTTTATTTTAGCTGCTGGAAGGAAAAGTTACTTTCGCAAAGTTAAATTGTGATTACTACCGTTACTACTGTGGACAAGCCGGAATCCGAGCTTATCCCACGTTAATGCTATACTCGACAAAGCACCACCGTAAAAGCTTACAGAACGGACAAAAGCTACAGAGCACAACGGCTGAGGCCATTCGAGATGAAGTATTAGCACTTTTGCCACAACACAAATCGACAATTGACCACAATGAATTATAATAAGAAACACTCTAGGTGCCTTAATGCGATATCAATGAAAATGACCCCCTGACATCGCCGGCCAAAATAGAGACAACATAAGTCTAAGAGACTTATATATTTTGATTGCAATATTTTTAAATTACGCCATTGTGATATGCAAGAGAAGGTGCGACAGAAGTTTTCCGAGCATTCCTATATCTTCCTGTAAACATAAGTACTCCCGATTTTTAGAAAAGCGTAGCATAATTTTGTAGAAAAAGTTGAATCTGTTGATAATAGATTTTTAAATTGATTTTATAATCGTGATTTTTATAGATCTGAGATAAATTATTATACAATTTCATTTTTAGTTAAATTTTTCATGCGGTAGTAATTATAACAGGTATAAAATGAGATATTGATAGATTGTGTACATATAAAAGATCTGTATTTCTTCATTTCCTTTTTTAAATGTGTTTTGAAAACATATACAATTTATATACAAAAAATCAACTTATAAAAATATTGATTTTTATGAAGACATTTCATCATTGTCACTATTGTCATCCAAACTGTACAAAAATGAATCACTCTCAAACATTGGAAAATAAAATCTGTAAAAAAAATTATTGATATTTTCTATGTTAATTACTTTAATTATTTACAATTAAAAACTCACTCTGCTCGATTCCACACTTCTTTTGCTGGTAGTTTGTAATGATTTTTTTCATCCATATGTGTATTGAGATTCTTCATATCTACATCACAGTAGATACATCTGCCAGAATGAATTTGTGTTCGTATATAATTCACCATCTTTACCTAGATATAGTAAAAAAATGTCTGTTTTAATTAAAAATTATTAAATGTTATACTGTTCATCAATTAAATATTTTATACCTTCTGATAAAATGTGAAATCTTTAGTTACAAGTTCAAAATCAAAATTATGATTTGATTTCATGTGTTGTAAAATAATAGCAAAATCTTGTACAGTTTCTTTACAAAACAAACACGTTATAGTTATACTCTCATTATTCCAATCTGACCAGTCTCCATCTTCATCTTCATTACTACTAAAACCTGAAGGATCTTCAGTTTCTATATCATGCTGTTAAATTAAATGTAATTGTAAATAAAATATATCATTGAATTAACAACTTGCTAATACATGAGTGCAACAACTTACTGGTTTTATATTTTTTCGGTTTCTTTTTTTACATTTATCAGATAAATAATTTGTTACATAGTATTTATCATATATCTTATTATTAGGATTTACTTGTTTATGTAATTTTTTACGCATGTGCTCTTTGAGTACAAGGCGATTTTTGAAGTTTTTTTCACAATATATACAAATAAAGCTAAAATAATAAAATTTATTACTTTTGATGATTCAAATTTAAAATTGATTACTTTGTTATTTGAAATATAAACCTTTCTATATTAGCTTGTATTTTATCAAGATATTCATCAATAAAAACCAGGTTTTCTGGTTTTCCAAGTAAGATATTATGTTTTTCAGAAAGATGTTTGACATATTCAATTCGGGAGCCTGAAAACTCTGTTCTACAGAACATACAACCTCTCTTAAATGTTGTATCAGATCTCTCTCTCACTTGCTCTGATAAGACCCATTCCTAAACAAATTTATTGCATTAATAACTCGCTGTATATGAAAAGTATAAATTATATTCTTATCATACAAGTTTAGCTCGTTGTAACTCATCTCTTAGAGTTTTATCTTCCATTAAACAATCAGAAAGTAAAAAATAAAACTCGTGACTTGTTTTACCCTCTTCAGATTTCGAATTACTACTGTCTGTTAATGTTGTACAAAATGTAGTCAAAGGTTGTTCTTTGAATTTCATTCGCCAATATCTAATATAACTTTATAACATAAAATACTTTTAATATAAATTTGAAAATATAAAATATTTTTTATTGAAGAAAAAAGATACCTTTTCAAACTTGCTATTTTTTCTACATCTCCAATTACAAGCTGATGCTCATTAAGTAAGTGTGTAAGAAAATCTTGTTCCTTAGATGGAAGAATAAATGAAGAATCACAGAGTAAACATGCTACATTGCATGGTAAATCATCCAGATCAGTAAATTGTGATTTAAGAGTTATAGATCCTCCTTGTAATCTTGATGTAATTTGATCAATATCAAAATTTGAATTGCCTATCAAAAATTCAATTAAAATAAGAATTTTATTATATAATATTCAATATTTATTTCAATATAATATTCTATATTCTCTGTAGATTATTTGGTGGAATAAAGTAAAATTTTGTTGATTGGTATATTTATCACAGTTCACAATGTATTTACTTCTAATCATTTTAGTGAAATTGTTACAAACCTTTTGAAGACATATTTGTGCTTTATATTGCTATATTCACAATTAATTTTTCAATTTAAAACATGTTTTGTCATGCTAAACGATTGTTTATCATCTTAATTTCTGTTAAGGTTATGTTATTTGTTATGCCATAATCACGTATCTCTCTCTCATCTGTATAAATAAAATAAGAAAACAATGAAGAGCTAGCAGACAGCTACAGAAATACTACTAAGCAACAACTTGTACTTATTAGGATCAGTCTGACTCCTGAGGTCCTGATCTGCAGACTGCAGACGAACTGACAACTGAGGGTGCAATCACACATGTGTTCCGAAAAATTAAACGGAAGGCGGAATTTACGGAAGAAATCTCTCGCTCTCACGGGCTTTAACGCGTTCCGTTAGATTTTTCGGAACGCATGTGATTTTAACCGTGCGATAATATATTAGGAGATAAATAAAAAATGGGGATAATGAGAAATGCTATACCGCGAAACTATAGTAGGTATTTAAATATCTAATTATGAAAGTATATTTGTTTTGTATGCAAGGAAAGGGGATTATGTACTTAATTAATTTTATTTTTCATTATAGGAAATTGAATAATTACACATTAATTATTGGCAAAAATTATATACTTTTATTTTTAAGTAAAAACATTTTTTTTAACTTATGTAATTCGTTTTAAGTATATTTTACAACATTAACATAATTTATTGTCACTTTTTAACATCTTTATCAAATATAACACACTCTTTTACAAAAAGTATTTGTTTGTTTGTTGCAATATAATGTTTTATAATATCTTGTTTTTTGTCATAGAGTTTCTTGTAGAAGATAACAAGATTCTTTCTCTCTGTACAGTCCTTAAGCTACAGTGATCTGATGTTCAAGATGTTTTCACTGACTTTGATATATTTTTATATAAGCCATATAATAATGCAAGATGACACAGATGTAAGGTTGCACTACTGAAGAGAGTACTTGGATATGTATTCCAGCATAACTCTATAAATCCTAAAATGACTAATCTAGTGGCAGTCTTAAAATCACAGCACCATGCTATATATGGTAATGTATGATAATACCATATATAAAATTGGTAATGTAGAGATCTGCTGAAAGTCAAACCAATGAAATTTGCAGCAAACATTGGTAAAATAAATAACTGGGAAGTTGTTGACATATCTATACTATTCTTTTTATCGAATTGCGGACGGAGTTCCTCTTGGACTTTTGTCAATTTACTGTAAGAACTTAGATATCTCCACCACTTTGGTGCAAAGTAAATCAAAGTTAAGAGATGCAGAGCCAATAATGTTACATGAAAATAAGGATTGACAAATATATCTTCTGGTAAAAATCTCCAATTCACAGTCCACTTAAATTCAAAAATACGTCCTAAATTAAATGCTCCCTTGATATATGCAATTGGATTTGCTTTTAAAAATGGAAGTCCTAATATAAATTGTATAAATGCACAAATAAATAATTGTTCTATCGTTCTAGGTATTCCTAAATTACAAAGGTAAGCAATTAACAATGCTGGAGCAAACAGTAAAATATTCATTTTAACTGACACCGCTAAACTGTACAATATGCTTCCAAGGTGCCATCTTTTATCCAAAAATGCATTGATACTAGCAAAAAGAAGAACCATTGCAACTGGATCATTGAACAGTCTTAAAACAAATATAGAATGAATTCTGTACGAGGTAGAGAATATCATGATCAAGACATATGGTGGCACTTTTTTTGTTCGTTCATAAATCCTGAAGATTAGAATGAGTAGTACAACATGAAGCACTGCAAAGATGTATTGCGCAAGTTTAATATTGACCCCTTGTTCGGTGACATAATAAAGTATAGCAAAGATATACACAAATCCTGCCGGATACACCAATGGCCCGGTATCACCTTTCAGATTGGAATAATCATATGTTCCATTCAAGACTCCTTCCACCTCTTGCATATAAGCATTCCAGTCAATTTCTGTATAAGGCACTTTTTCAATTACAATCACATTTATGACTAATTCTAGCACAATGAACAGCACAGCGAACCAAAATAGCTGTCTTGGGTCTACAGTAGCAGCTATCAGATTCTTCCATGTTTCTTGAATTTTAATCTTACTCTTGAATTGTTTGTACCACGACTTAAGGCTACTACTGGAGCTAAGGTTAGACCTGTTATCCCGGCGAGTTGGTGCCATTATTAAACACTGTGCCCTTATCTCTCCTAGCACATTTAGCAAAGTCCATTTAAAGATAAGGCGAGCGAGGTAGCCGATAGGTGCGCAAAGCGCGCGCGGCGACACGTTTCCCAAGCGGCGTTATAATATCGCTGCGCTGACGAACATAAATAGACCCGCGCGCTCATACCAAAATAGCATCAGCGGTGGTCGAATGATACTGTCGCGATGAGATTCGAACTCCCATAAATTCTATGCACGCCGCCCGTATCTCCTATATGCAAAGTGGAAATTACAAATGCAGATTCGCGTGACGCGGAACCGCGGTACGAAAACTGTAACTGCACTTGCACTTGCAGTCTCCGTGCTCACTGCTCCGAGTCCCCTCAGAGCAGGATCAGCCGCGACGCGCGCGGAAAAAAAATAAACGCTGCACAGTGGACACCTTGGTACACGTGGGCTGTTGCCTACACAAACACAACTTTATACCTATACTCTATAGTCTATACTGCACGTGCACTAATGCCACATACACTAAACTGCAACGTGCAAGCAACACGACAACAGATCTGAATATATATTATACTTATACACAATACACGTTCATGCTCGTGTGAAGTACCTATATGTGCATACGTGTTCGCCACTTGCGCATATATATTTATAGAAAATAGAAGTCAGAACTCAGAACTCAGAACACGCGTGTGCATACTTATATCGATTGTGTGAATGCGTGTGGGGCGGTTTTCGTCGCCGGTTGCGCATAGGAGACAGGGCATAATAGCATCATAGAAGTGCGAGCGAGAGAGAACGCGAACGAGAGCAGCTTATTACTATATATAGCTATATATACATATATATATTCTATAGGAGTAGCGGTGCTGCGGAGCACACAGTGCACAGTGCACACAGTGTCCGCGGCCTCGACGGCGGCTAGGCGAGAGCGCGCAAGAGAGCGAGCGAGAGACGACAGCAGTGTACAGTAGTATATCCTACGGGCTATGTGACACTAGCGAAGGAGAAGAAGTGTGGTGCTGCTCCGCGCGTGTGTGCTCTGTAGTGTGATATGCCACGATGTAACGGACTTTGGGGAGGAGGACGCCGCCAAGTCGCCGCCGGGCCCGCCTATTACAATAACTCTCGCAGTGGATCATCGCCTGTAACTACTGCATTAGGAGGGACGACTTCGGCGATAATAGCTTCATGCGCGGGAGATGATGCCGACCAGCTCGCGGCCATCGGGAGCTTGCAGCGATGGTATAACATCGGATATGTGGAGAGAAAATGAGAGCGAGAGAGAGAAGGACATGTAGAGTTGCTTGCTCCGTTTTCGCGATTCCCATAACCTAGACTGTGTAGAGGGAGAGGGAGGCCAAGCAGGCGTCGTGAATGTATATACGGTGTTCCAACGATACCCGCTGTCCTACTCTCTCTCCATAATATTATCCGCAAGAACATAATTCGGTCCGTTGCGGTGTAGTGTATATAGTGCAGTAGCATATAGAATGTTTGACAGATGTTTGACCAATAACGTATTGCACGCTTCTTTGCACATATACGCGATTCGCTCCTGCACATAGTTAATCGCCCGCGAGCTATCGCGCTCTATTCCGCGTCATTCTAATTCGCTTTTTCCGTCGCGTTTTGCTCACCGTGTACCATGTACATATATAAGCAAGCTATCTAGCTCGCTACCAAAGTCCTTCGAACGCGCGTTTGAATTTTTTCCGCGTTCGATAAGCGCTATAATAGCGTATGTGTATTCATCAAACTCGTTTGTTTATTTTTATTGTAATGTATATATGTTTGCTTCTTTGTAGGGTTTGAATGGGATTCTTTGATGGAAGTTGTTCACGAACCTATTGAGAAGAATTACAAACTATTGGAAGAAATTGGAAAGTAAGTTTCTAACATGGGTTGGTTAGTTTATGTTGCTGGGATGTGGATATTTTCAGACTTTAATGAATAATGTTACATTGCAGAGGTCAATTTGCAGTTGTGAGAAAATGTGTGGATCAAAAAAGTGGAGCAGAATATGCTGCAAAAATAATGAGAAAGAGGAGGGTTGCTCGAGGAGTGGCTGCAGCTGACATTGGTACAGTAATCTCAAAATCCTTGGATCAATGTGTGTAAGCACATTCATGCATTATTTAGTTGTTCATTAATTATTACATTTTACAGCAAGAGAGGCAGGGCTGCTAGCTCAGTTGAGACATCCTAATATAGTTTCATTACACAAGGTAATAGATACTGGAACAACTGTAGTGTTATTGCTGGAATTAATTACTGGTGGAGAACTCTTTCATTGGATGCCATCAAATGAAGCTGAAGCTGCTCATGTGGTTAGTTGTAATCATTGCACTATAATTGCATTAAATTTTACTTAAAACTTATTAATTTTTTCCTAATTAAATATTCAAGGTTGGACAAGTACTGAAAGCACTGAGCCATTTGCATTCACATCAAGTGGCTCATTTGGATATTAAGCCTGAAAATATTCTTTTATCTTCATTGCCACCTATGCCCAATATTAAATTAATAGGTAATTTAGATTTCAATTATTAAATAAATTGATGCCGTTGCTCACTGATTATAATTTTGTTATTAATTACTAACTGAATGATCATTTTCACTTTTACCAATAGATCTTGGATTGTCACACAGATTGACACCTGGTTCTGAACATAGAGCTCTTTTTGGAACACCAGAATTTGTTGCACCAGAAATAGTTAATTATGAACCACTTAGTTTAGGAACTGATTTATGGGCTGTTGGTGTTTTGACATATATATTGTTGAGTGGTGCATCACCATTTTTAGGAGAAGATAAACAAGAAACCTATGCAAATGTTGCAGCTTGTCAATATCAATTCGATGAAAAATATTTTTCCAATATTTCTGAATTTGCCAAGGATTTTATACAATCTTTATTAATCAAGGATCCCAAGTAAGATTTATAAAACTTTATTAAAATATTTATACTTTCATTTGGCATGATCAAGTATTAAATTAACTACATAATTGCAGGAAAAGAGGAACTGCAGAATCCTGTCTCACACATCCCTGGATTGTTACGGTGTGTTCCTTCGCCCATCCAAGAAATTGATTCACATTTTACTTTAAAGTGCTTCTCAAAACTTGTGTTTTCTATTGGTGTACTATTCACTTGCATCCATTAATTTTCCACTTACATTAATTTTTATTTAATTTGTGTTGTACAAACATGCACAAGCTATACTGTTTGCTGACTGAAATTAACATAAGTACCAGTTGTGTGTACAGTGGATTCATATATTGTGAGAATGCGATTCTTTTCCATGCGACTTACATTCCTGAGTAATTGTAGTATTAGTTAAATAATTCAATTAGGATGAAAATTTATTAGCTAGGATTAAAATTATACATAAATAAATATTTGCACCGTTGATTTTTGGTGCTCAAACAAATATTTTGATATTTTTTTTACAAAAACATTATCTTCTTAAACTCAATTCTTATTTTGGGATTAGTATTGCGTGCATTAAATGAAACCACTGGAAACGCGAGCTGGACAAATACTCAACTTTCCCTTTTAGTTTTTTCGATATACAAGTTTGTTCGGCGTCGAGCCAGTGAGTGACATTTTTTACACTACTATGCAGGAATCTCAAGCTTGTCAAGGACTGGGAGAAGCTATTGTCAGTGCTGTGAAAGGAGGATGCATCCAAACCGTTTCGCGTTTATTGCAGCAAGGAGCACCACTAGATATACAAGACTTTGTATGTTGGATTACGTCATAGCTATACCGTTAATTTCTGATATTAACATGATCTAAACTAATTAATTTAAATTTCAGAACAAAGATACTTTATTACACATTGCATGTAAGTCTGGAGATGAAGGAGTAGTAGCACTATTAATAGATCATGGAATAGATTTAGATGCAACAAACAAGGACGGTTTAACTCCACTGCATATTGCCGCAAAATATGGTCATATTGAAATCGCAAGACTTTTATGTACAGCAGGCTGTGATGTAGACAAGACAAATCGCGGTATTCGGGCAGATGTAACTGCTATTAAATACGGTCACTCGGATATTGCAAGCTTATTAGATAAATTGAGAAACGTAAGCTTTTATTAATACGATACTTATCAAGGTTTACAAGCTTTTTGTAAAATAATTTTATGTTATCCAGGCAAATCAAAGAGAAACTTACATTAAACAATTACAACCGACTCGAAGACCAATAGATTGCTTGCATGTTCGACTTTTAGGGCATTGTGCATCCGGTAAAAGTTCACTAGTCAATTCTTTGAAATGTGGTATTTTTAATTTCGGATTCTTTAAAAGGTCAAGAAGTCAAACTCACGCTACGAAAGTATGATTTTACTTTTATAACAATATTGGTAAAATTATAAATATTTTTTCATTTAAATTCAAAATTGTTATTTATTTCAGCGTGATCCTAGCATTGAATTGGATGTCACCAGCAAACACGATTCTCTCAGTTTTGAGCATAGCGATAATGAATATGAAAGTACAATTGGTATCGAAATAAACCGAGGCAACATAGGTAAGCTCAATTTGGGAATATTTGATGTAATGGTAGTTTATTGAATACACATAATTTGCTTTAAATTCTTTATCACAATTCTAGGAGGAGAATGTATATTTTGGGAATTTTGTGGTCGGGAAGATTTTTTAGTTTCTTATCACCGTGCATTAATGGTTCATCAGCCAATGCAAGTGCATTTAATAACTATAAGCTTGCGTCAACCACTTACTGTACAACTACAACAGGCGCGATTTTGGTTACAATTTATGATGGATCGAATCCCACCCGAAAATATAGGTAAATCAATAAACGGCAATATTTTAGATTGAATATTATTCGTTTTATTTATCCGTTTTGATTATTGTTATTTATATTTATTTAGGCTTTGCAGGAAAATGTGCTGAGATACAAGTTATTTTAGTTGGAACATATGCCCCTGAACCTCCCATTCACAATGCAAATGGAGTAAATCTTATGGTACCTTTGTTATCGTCCTTGAAAGAATTTACACCTCTTTTAGGAGAAGAGCCTCAAGTTGTGGCTTTAGATGCTACTAATCCATCATGCCCCGGTTTAAAATTACTTCGTTCTTATTTAAATAATTCAAGAACGAAATTTCTTGAAGTATGTTAAATGTTACCATTAATGAAAAATTATTGACCTCACTTTTCGAAATTGATATTTATTTATACGACATCATTCCTTTTAGAGTACACATGATCTCACTTGGAATGGTCTTATGGAAGCTTGGAGAGTTTACATACAATCATTGGAAGATCCTCCTATGTTGCTAGACTTTAAAGGGTTCGTCAATCAAGTTAGACAAGTCAATCCATTAGTATCTGTAGAACATTGTAAACAACTTGGAGAACAGCTACAAGTTTGTATTTGATCAATTGATTAATTTGATTAAAAGTATTTATATAAAGTTTAATTCCTTTTCAATATATTATTATAGGCGTTTGGAGAATGCTTTGTATTACCTGGTGATTTGTACGTTTTGAGTCTTGAATGGCTGTGGCGAGACGTGATTGGTTGGCAACTAAATCCAGATCAAAAAAGCCGATTAGGTGTTCGTACAACCGGAGTTTATACTTCAGAAGATTTCCAAGCGCGATGTCCTTGTCCAGCTAACCAAGCATTGCAAGTATTACAAGCTTTTCATTTATGCGTTCCCGTAAGTATCATATAATATGTACAAAACTTTTAGATGTTTAACGAAACAATTAAACATTTTTCTCCCTTAATATCTCACAGTGTGAAGTCGACGACGAAGAGGTGGAGTATGAAATTCCTTGTTTGAATCTTATTGAGAGATTGCAGGGATTGTGGGAACCGTGGTCAAAGTCTGATTTAACGCATGCTCCTCATGCAGGTTTCCGACTGTGTCCAACAGAAGCTCGATTATATAATCTTTTGCCAATTTTTCCACATTTACAAGTACGTATATTGCGATTGAATTATTTTATTTTTTATTTTATTTTAATTTAACGGGAGTTACCCCTTTACAATTTGATATAAAAATATAGACTCTATCAGACTATATAATTGTACAATAAAAAATCATTTTAAAAACTAATTATTTTTTAAAATTAACATTGCAGGTGCATTTGAGAAAGATAACTCAACTATGGGATTGTCAAGAGTCTGATTTGTATCAATGGTGGCGAGGTTCAAAACTATGTCTGGGTCCATGTGAATGTATTGTTACGTTAGAGGAAGAAGAGCAAGGATGTATTCAAGCATGGGTGCGCGGTCCCCGCGGAACGGAATCGCAATGTTTTTCTCTCCTTGGTATTATTGTTGATGCTATTGATGCTACTATTGAAGTTGTTGCGCCTGGTATGCTACTAGAAAGGTACTGGCATAGTCCAAGTCAGTTGCGATGTTATGATGAGGTAAAATATCGTTTAATACGTATTTTTTTAAAACTTACGTTTTATTACCTAATTATCGTATTATTTTATTATCAGGTTATACACGGCTGGGATCCAGTGATAGTAAATTCGGCTTTATTAGAGAAAAATTTTGAAGATGCGCGCTTTAAAAATCCCTTTAACGGACATTGGGATACCGTATGGGACATGATAAGCTGCGGATTGCCTTCGATAGAAAATTGTATTCCGGGAATAAAGCAGCCTGTTAAAAATATTAAACCTGCTATTCAAAGGCGCTTGGCACAATTGCTCGATCCTCCTGATTCTTACGGAAGAGATTGGTGTTTATTAACTGTAAGACTTGGTTTGGGTGATAGAGTTGCACAATTCGACAGTACAATCAACAGTCCTACAATGAGGTAAATTTCTTCAATAATGGGTTCTTATGATATTTTGTGTTTTTCATTGATTACAATATTTTGTTTTAGAATACTTAATTGTGCTGGGACTGATTGCACCGTTGGCACTCTTATAAGACAGCTACGTGCTTTGGGAAGAGACGATGCTGTGAAAGTTTTGTTGTCATTTACACCAATTTATGTAATGTCGGTTATAGAGTCTGATACCGGATCGAATCTTTCAAGATGACGGTCTTACTTTTCTTAAAAACTTAAAAGCTTTTTTTTTTACAAAAAAAATCAATTATAAGAAAAAAAATTTTAATCTCAATTTAAACAAAAAATCTTAGATATAAGATAAAGTCCACACACTATTTATTGCTTTTGCATTTATCAAGCTTGTCAAAGAATACAATCTTATTTGATATAATTATGAGATAAGATCTATAAACATTCTGTTTTTATACTGTTATTGTTAGAGCATAGTTGTACACAGTTAGGTAACTTTTTTTTTAATGACTTTATTTCGATAAAATTTTCTTGTACATTAAATCACAAACAAACAATTCTACGATACGTTATATTATTCAAACGTATCAAAACGCTAAGTATTAATTAAGACGGCTTTTTAAAATTTTTTCAATTTTTCAATTTTTTATGCATATGCCATAGAGTACAAGTTCCAAGTGATGTTATATAAGCGAAATATTTCTTACATATTTATTATGACTTATTGCGGGTGCTTAAAGCGAAATACCCACCCCACGGTATTACGCGCAAAACAAGTGTCTTTTGTACTTGAATAAAAAAAATGTTATGATCATCGTAGATGTTTACCTACGATATTTCTTGATATAGACTATAAGTAACCACGTTTTTTCTATATTGTACGCAAATATTTTACCTTGATCGATGTTACATTCCGGGGTGATTTCGAGAAAATCTTTTCTTTCTTATTATATTACACTTAAATAATATGCGACAGAAGCATTCGCGCACATCTTTAAAGCAGCGTTTTCGCAACAATTACGGCACAAATTTAACTAAACGAACTATAAATTGGCACACACATACATATACGCACACTCTCCATACACACAACACACACACACATACACACACGCATACACGCCACAGTATTTATACAAAAATTTCTATCGCTCTTTCACCGTCTTGTAATAGCGAGCAACCGAAGAAGAGGTGGAGTAGGAAGAAATAAATACGCGCTTGTGTATATGTGTTCGCTCGGCGCTCTTTTTATAGTGATCGCGATGTGCATTAGCCGAACGGATCGAGAGAACGTAATTCCGCCGCTGCATCTCGTCGTGTGTGTCTATACTGTGTGTGCGACGAACTCGTTCACGTTCTCTTAGGCTCCCTTATAATACCGCTAAAACTTGAGCCGTCAGCGCATACACACACATACACACAAACATACACACACCCACACATAACTATCGAGGCGTATTACAGAGACACCGAGCTAGTTTGTGTTGGAGAGAATAGAGAAAACACCGGGGTAGAGCGCAAATATATACACCTATGTACGAGCTGATATTGTCCGTTTGATCTCTTTTATACTTGCTAGCGAAGCTTACGAAAAAGTTTATACACGAAAGTCAAAAGAAATAATAAAGAACGCTACTAAAAATAAAAAAATAACAACCATCTGTCTATTTAAATTTTGATACCTATACCTTTTTTCCTCTTAGAATTTCCCACGCACGATAGTATGAGCTAAAGTATCGACAAAATTTGCACACTGCAGCGCGCTTGGACCGCGCCTCATACACGCGGCAAATTCAAACCTGCCGCAGATGATGTGCGCGCGTCGGCTCTGTTTACAACGATGCTATAAGCCTCTCAAGACGCATGATGTGTATAGCGTATCGAACTCTCTTTCTCTCTCTTTCTCTCTCTTAGTGTTTCTGATTCGGCGCACTTTTTGCCGAAAATAGCCACTGCCGTGCGCGGTCGACCGGAGCGCAAGAGCATGAGCCCTCGAACGCAGAGATCGCATTTCGATGATCAGTAGTAGCGCGCGCTTTCGACTAGCCGTGGTGCGCCCAAAGTGCCAAGAGCGCGAGGAAGAAGAAGAAGAAGAAGTAGCAGGCAGAAGGAGGAGAGTGGCTTCGCACTGTGTGCTAGACAAAAATCGGGACGCAAGCCAAAGCCCTTACGACGAGGCAATTATAGAATTGGGATTCGATCAGGGGGGTTGGTGGTAGTAGTTCTCGTCGATCGCGAGATCGCGCGCGCGATAGAAAGAGAGCGAGAAAGAAAGAGAGAGAGAGAGAAAGATTCGCTGGCTCGTTTTATTTTAGCCCGGCTAGCCAAGGCATCCAGTTCCACATTCTCACCGTCACCGGGGGACCCGTCACCTGGGACCGCGCAGTCAGTGAGTGTGTTCTCCTCCTCTCAGCCCCATAAGCCTTTTTTCACCCATTACATTACATACACTTCTCTCTAATCCACTCCCATAGTTGTAGTTAAAGTAGAGAAAACAAAAACTACCTCACTCATATCCATATACCTATACAGACACACACCCTCATGGCTGACTGCTGCTTGCGCTGATAAATACGCTTTTGCTTTCGCTCAACCCTTTTCCCGGCTGCTGCTGCTGCTTCCGCGCGTTCTCGATCTACTATAGGTACTAGCGCCCGTGTTATCTCCGTGAGAATCGACGAGACCCGAGTACCGCGACCATGGAGGCGATCAAGAAGAAAATCGCGTCCCTGAAGAAGGAGATGGACGAGGCGAACGAGAAGGTCGAGACGAACGAGACCAAGGCCAAGCAGGAGAACCTGCGCGCCGACATGATCTACGACGAGGTGCGCGATCTCGAGAAGAAGCTCATCCAGATGGAGAAGGATTTCGAGACCTGCAAGAGCAGCTTAGAGACCCAATCGGCCGAGTTGGAGCGCTGCGAGAAGGCATTCGCTAAGGTGAGCAGAGTGAGAGAGCGAGAAAGAGAATTTTGAATTTCAATTCTTTATTCAGTTAAGGACTCCTGGTCCAATATACCCTGTAAGAGATTCATATTTACTATACTAATTAAAAAGTGGTCGAACAATAAAAAACGCATATAAAAATATTATAATCATAATAAAATAGAAAGAATAAATTATAAATAAAAAAAAAGAAATAATAATACGCAGGATTAAAAATAATATTAAATTAAAACACTTCAGATCCATCGCGATTAAAATAAAATAAATTCAAAAGACGCTTAAAACATGGTCGGATGTAGGCGCGAGAGAATAGAGAGCGAGAGAGAGAGAAAGATAGAGAGAGAGAGGGAGAAAGAGAAAGAGAGAGAGAAAAGTCTCGATTGTTATGTGCTTACGCACTACACGACGTGTATTATACGCGTAAGATACGCGCCTGTATGTGGGATGTGGTAGTGTACAAGTGACCGCACGATATTGTTTATTAGGACAGTTACGTAGTCTTATATGGTTGTTACGTGCCAAAATTGATTGAACTCCGGTTTGATTGTATGAAAACGAGATTTTGATAGGTGTAATCCTTGATAAGGGGTATTTTAAATTATTAAAAAAATTTCTTATGTTTAATAATCTAATCGAAATGAATTATTCTCGTAAAAATGAACCATTCGAAGTGAAATAAAAAAAACGTGTTGACCATGGATCAATCAAAATCACGCTTCTCATATTATATTCCTATACATCATATCTGTCCAATACTGGAAAAGTAGACTCTCCAAAATTGAAAAATTCCATTCAAATTCATATATTTATAAGCTCGCGCTAGCAAGCTCACAAATCTAATGTTAAGATATGGATTCTCAGGCCGAGTCTGACCGCACGGTGATGACCAAGAGGGTACAGGAGCTCGAGACGGTGATGTTCAAGAAGGAGGAGCTCCGACTGTCTGCCACCATAAAACTTGCCCACGCCACCGAACAAACTGACGACGCCAGGCGGTGAGTCATAGACAAAAAAAAATTCTTTATAATGTATAATATACACAAAAATCCACAATTGTACCAATTGTATGAGCAGAATGTGCAAAGTACTGGAGGAGAGGAGCCGACTGGACGAGGAGCGCATGGAGAAGCTGACGTCGGAGCTGAAGGACGCTCGACTGTTGGCCGAGGACGCGGACAGTAAGTCGGACGAGGTGGTGCAAAAGCTGTCGTGGGTTGAGGAGGAGCTCGAGGCGGCCGAGGACCGCGTCAAGACCAGCGAGGCGTCAGTATTATTCATATATATATTTATATACATGCTATATACACCGTATACATGACGTGTATTTTTGTCCCCAGGAAAATCATCGAGCGAGAGGACGAGCTCTTCATCGTACAGAACATCGTCAAGTCGCTGGTCGTATCAGAGGAAAAAGTGCGTCTCTATCTCTCTTTTACACATACACTTATTTACATTAATAATGGTGCAAGAGGTGCTAATTGATACGCGCGTGTGATTTCGCAGGCGAACGCGCGAGTGGCAGACATGAAGGAGGAACTGAAGGAACTGAAGAAGAAAATGAAGGAGACCGAGAAGCGCGCCATCATGGCCGAGAGACACGTGAAGAAGTTGCTCAAGGAGGTCGATTTCAAAGAGGGTATGCCTACAGCATATTTCTGCATTAGTTTTATAAATAATCGCGGCGCGATGATAGAAGCGCGATAGACGGTAGCATAGCGCGAGCTGATGAAACAGACATTTTTTATACATTTTCGGCGTGTGTTTGCGCTTGCTTGCAGACGAGCTGCGGGAGGAGAAGGAGAAGTACAAGGCGCTCTGCGAAGACCTGGACGCCACGTACGCCGAGATGACGGGCTTCTAGATGATAAGTTGTTGATCTTTCCTCACACTCTTTCTATTCCACGCTACTCTACGCTACTCAAGGCTGCAGTCGTGCTTTCATGTCTCTATTACACATTATACATATTTACACACTTGGCTCATCATACACGCCTCTCACAATTTTCTCTTTTCTCTCTCTATCTCTCTGTCTCTCTCTTTTAGCTTTGGTATATGATTTTAACTTCTTTTCGCTCTTTTTAACGACGATTGGACATCTTCTTTTTATCGCCATTTTACGTCATTACAGCGCTGCTACACACCCACACATTTGGCTTAGTGTATATGTAATATATCGCACGGGGAATGAGGGCTTATTAAGCTTGGCGCTCTCGGCTGACAGCGAGGGAGAGCATATTGCACAACGTAGCACGCGAAGCTTCTGTCACTCTTTTTTTTTTTTGCTCGTGTGCACACAAATGCGTTGAATGCTTTTTATGCTTTGCTTAAAGAAAAAAAAATCAATTTTTTTTTTGCTGAATTTCTTTTTCTATATAAATATATTTATCAATGATTAACTCGTCGCATGTGTAAGTGCAACAAAGACTGCAGTAATAATATATACTATTTAAATGAGAAACTATGAAAAAAATATTATATTCTATATCGATCATCATGTATAAATAATAAAGAAAACAATGTACACCGATTGTAATTTAAAGAAGAAAAAAAAATGGAAGATAACTGGACAATATACAACTTCTTTATTCGTAATAATTCGAAACTGTGTTTTCATTGCATTTCACCTCCCGTCCACTCCATTGGCGATCCGTAAAAGCACACAGTCCTATATATTTCCGACTTGCGCGTCGAGGTTATAGCTCGCTCCATCAAGATGCACGAGCACCGAGTATCTATACGCACCTACCGTCGACGACGTTGGCTTTCGTTTTTTTTCTTTTTTTTTTACTCCCAATCGAGAGAAGTTAAAACGAGCGACGCAGGGGTGGGAGAGCGCAACCAGGAGGGAGAGGGAGCACGAGGCAGGTACAACGAAAGCACAACGAGCTTGAGCGCAATAAAAAAAAAAGGCTCGGCAATCGTCCCTTTTTGCATTATTCGCCGAGTCTATAAAGCCGCAACTCGCTGCGGCCGATGAGTACAGTGAGCCACCGGCTTGTGATTCGTTCTGTTATACCCGCGCGCACTGCGCACTCGACAAGCTAGGCGCGCACCCTTTCCCCCCATCATCATCGCGGCGGCCACTCGAGAAAGTATATACACCGCGGGAGTGTTGTTCTCTCTCTGTCTCTCTTGAAACTCAACCCTCCTCCTCCTTCCGCCGTCTATCAATTATATTGTTAAGCATTCTTCCTCCGCGCCCGTAATTAATGCTCTCCAGGTGAAAATCTGAGAGCGAGTCAGTATAGTTGCGTTAATTATAAGGGAGATAAAGAGATATACGTACATTTTACGAGAGGACGAGAGACAGGGAGGAATGAACGCGATCAAGAAGAAGCTGCAGACGCTGAAGATCGAGAAGGACCTGGCGATCGACCGAGCCGACGCGTGCGATCAGCAGGCTAAAGAGGCCAACAGGAGAGAGGAGAGACTGAGGGACCAGGTGGACGAGCTGCGCAAGAAGCTCACCCAGATGAAGAGCGACCTGGAGGTCAGCAGAGTCCAGCTCGGGAAGTCGAGCGCTACCCTCGAGTGCAAGGAGAAGGCTTACCTCATGGTGCGTAGTATACTTACCCTTTGCCCTTTGTTTTATAATACGCGTGAGCCAAAAAAGCTGGTGCATAAACATTTGCGATCAGGTGCAATCGGAGCTGGCGATGCTCAACCGGAAGATGCAGCAGTGCATGGGCCACCTGGAAAAGTCCGAGGAGCGGCGTAGTGTCGCCCAGACGAAGCTCGTCCAGGCTATACATACCGTTGAGAATGCCAAGAGGTTCGTTGATTTACAAAATAGAATAAAAAAGAAAGTAGTACGAGTATATAATATGTGCGTACGCGCGTGTGTGTAGAATTTGTAGGGTACTGGAGAACCGGAGCAAGTTGGACGAGGAGCGTATGGATGTACTGACGGCGCAGTTGAAGGTGGCTAGACTAGAGGCCGAGGATGCAGATGCCAAGTCCGAGGAGATATCCCAGCAATTGGCCCTAGTAGAGGACGAGCTCGAGTCTGTCGAGGAGCGGGTCAAGTGCACCGAAGCGTACGTATACGTTATATATACAGAAACTCTTCGCAACAAATCTATATATTACCAAGCTTTTTACGTATATATATGTAAAGTTGCCGAGTAAAACTTTCTGTATATTACGCAATTGTACAATGTTTTCCTCCCGCAGCAAAATAGCCGAGAAGGAGAACAAACTTTTCATCGTCGGCAACATTCTGAAATCGCTCGAGGTCTCCGAGGAGAAGGTAAAAGCTGAAAACTCGCGTTTAATGCGCCCATTGTCCTCCTCCGACATAATACCCCGACCACAAAAAAAAAGAAAGAAATAGAAACGACTGAAACCGAGGCGTGTGCATTGATTCGTTCGCAGGCGAACCAGCGCGTGGAGGAGTTCAAGAGCCAGCTGAAAAGTTTGAAGTCCAGGCTGAACGAGGCGGAGAAGCGAGCCCTTTTCGCGGAGAAGTCCGTCAAGTCGTACTTGGCCGAGCTCGATCTCCGGGAAGGTATGAGGCTGATATATGTACAAAGGATTATATTCGCTATTATATACAATCGTATGTGGCTGTGTGTATTTCGTGGGTTTCAGAGCGGCTGCGCAAGGAGAAGGAAAAAATCAAGTACATCGTCGCCGACTTGGACTCGACGTTCGCCGAGCTCACCAGCTACTAAAAGAGTGCATACTTACGCGCAAGCGAGCGAGAAAAAGCGTGCTGCTCTCCTTTTCACTTCTTTTATATCCACGTCGACGACGACGGCGACGGCGCTATTTCTGGGCGACCGGCGTTCGTTCGCTTACTTAGCTGCGATGACCATCCGCTAAAGCAGCCAAGAGATGTGAGCGAATAATGTACTGTCTCCTGTTTGTATTTTTGTGAAATAAACGAATATATATAAATCGTAACAATGATGATGTTCGTTTAGGTTCATTCTAAAATTTTGATAAATTATATAAGAAATAAAATGAAATAAGGGGATATATATAATAAAGGATGGGTATAGAAAAGGTAAGAAATGAGAAGATAATAACACGAAATGTTAGTTTGCTTAAACGATGTCAATTTATTTGATCGATCGTGGTGGACCGACATACAATACTTGGAAACGCCGTGTGTCTGTGTATCGTCGCTTAATACATTCACTTGAAAGAGTACTTGCGCGCGCTTTGGTATTATCGCTTTCCTTCCACTTCGCTCATCATCATCAACATCACCATCACCATCGCGCGTTTCTCCGCTAAATTTTCCGAAGTCGAACATTAGGTACAGTCATTCTACGTGGTCGGTCGTCTCTTTCTCCCTCTAAAAATCGCGACGAAAGAGCGCGCGACCTGTTTTTTTTTTCTTCTTTAATTTACTTTTTATTTTGTTTCTTTGTTTGTTCGCGCATCTCGGAGAAAAAAACACGAGCCATGCATGCAGCACTCGCAATTGTCTCTCTTTTAACGCACACCTATATATATATATTTATATTTATATAATAAAAACGGACAAGGTCGCGATACTCGTACGTACGTACGTCGTTATTTTTATTTTTATTTTTTTACTCTTTTTCCTTCGTAATCATCATCGTCATCAGCCTTCGAAAAGTCATGTCCAAGAGGTTAATCACTCGAAAAACTATTGCAGCGCGCGGGGGCGTGGTTCTCGCGCGCGTCGTGGCGCGATATTATTATTTATTATTACAAGACGAGGTATAAAAAAGAGATTCTCAATGAAACGAAGTCTCGGCGGTTTAATTATCGTATAGGATTCGTTCTTACCTAAATATCGTAATAATTCCTTTCGCTGATTATCAAAGGTATTTTTTATTCTTTTTTACTTCTCGCGCACGCGCGTATATTACATATTACGATAAAAATTTGGCTTGAGTGCGCGCGCACGCGACGACGGCAGTGTGCTCGTCGAAACTTATAGCTTTTGGTTGTCCAGTCTTTCGTTTTGATAATTAGATTAGGTAAAATTCGTTTCGAAGATTTTCTCGCGCTGAAAAAATTCAAGATATGTACGTGGGAGAGTGGGAAGGGTTGGGGGACGAACGTTTAAAATAGTATAGTCGAGTTGTTGTTCTTTGGCAGTTAATTAGGCATGGTGTGCGCTTGAGTGTGCGCGTTTATTATTATTATTATTATTCTCCCTTATCATGGCATTGTACTTTAATCAAGACTCGATTCGGTGAATTCCTTGCGAGCGCATAGAACTACGCGATATCTCGTACCGTACGACGTAAAAAATCGTTAGACAACCGTGTAAAATACTATTTCTCGTGGTTTACCCTCTCTGTGAATTTCTGTGCAGTTGAATTATGAGGAAACACGAGTCTTGATTAAAGCAAACCATTATTTCGATTCCACATCGTCGGAATAATATAATCAACATTTCAATATACATCGAACGCAAAAACTCGCGATTGTTCGTTACAATATATCAAAAAAACGCATTATCGTAATAATAGACTCGGCGGATTTGGGGGTAGGGGAGAATCGTTTGTTCACACCGTTCGATAAACAAGACTTTTAAGAGTGATTAGTCCTTGGGTTCAAATCTTTGGCACTTGAATAGTCTTATATAGAAACAACATTGTCTATAACGCGACTTTTTTTTTATTATCATTATTAATTATTAAATCAATACTTCATTTTTTTTCGTACGATTTTGTTTGTTCTTTATAATCCTCCTCAAATTGTTTTCCCAGAAAAAGGAAAAAAGAAAACCAGAATACAGAGCGTATCCGAATTCGATCGCCGCGATCATTGAGTCTCTCTCTCTGGGAGTAGCGAAAACGAACAACCTATAAATAAAGTGTGTACATACGTCGATGGAGGGCGGGTTGGGAGGAGGAGGAGGAATGGGGGGGGGCAGAGATGCACGCGTCAAGTGAGACTGCGCTCGTTGGCAGAGTATCATCATCTCTCTTATTCACTCATACATGCATACACACACTCATTCGCGTAACGCATCGTGACTTTGCACGGGTACGCGAGCGGCGGGCATTGTTTCAGCACTCGCGTACATAGTCTTCTTCGGTTTATTCGCACGCGCGTTATATAGTACCACATACATAACGACGTAAGTATTTAACAATGGTGGTTTTTGGCACACGGTTTTCAGGGGGCGGGTGGGAGGAAGGAAGTGTTGTTGAGTATATACGTATAATAACGACCGCGAGAGAGACGCGGAGCCGTATAGTATACGTCGAATGACATAGACGTCGCGAATTCGCTCACGGGGGTGCGGGGGTATAGAGTACGGGGGATTATCTCGTTTTGTACAGACTTTGTTCCGTTTTTTCGTCGTTTTTTTTTCTCTCTCTTCATTTCTTTTTTTTTTTATTATAAAATACTAATAATGTATAATAATGGTAATTGTAGTCATTATTATATATAATAATATAATAATAGTAATAATAATAGTATCAACAGCCATATTATTTATATATTTATATGTATATGACAATAGAAATCAACTAATAAACGTTTGATTTTATTCTCTCTCTCTCATTTATCATGCTTTCTCGCTTTCTCTCTTTCGTATAATCTCGCACACAGACGTAAAACACTCACTCATATAATCATCATCAACCACCACATCGATCCTTTTTCCCTCTCGTGCGAAATATGCGAATAATTCGTTCATTAGACTTTGTGTTTAATATCTCTCTCAATACTCTTTCCTCGCCCTTCTCATATCTATCATTATCCATTCACATCGTCCCAATGTATGTGTGTGTGTGTAAAATGGCCCTGCGTCAGACGCTACTTAAATACGGCCCGAGATACGCATGCCGAATGCCCATATAGCGCAGTAGGTGGATGGGTGGGTTGGGTTTATGGGATGGTATCAGGATTTAAAATCGCTCGTAGAATCGTATATGAGGAAGAGGGGAAGGGAAACGAGGGGACGGTGGGGGAGGAAAAGTTGCGTTTATTATATAGCATATAAAAGGATACAATGTACAAACATTCGTGAATGTCATAATCTTATCTTTTTGTTTCTCTCGTGGGTGTGTTCTCTGTGTGCGCGCGCGCGCGAACGACGCTCCGATCGGCCTGTACGCGTATATAATAAGTACTTCCTCGTCGGCGTCGTCGTCGTCGCTTGATCCTTCTCTCGAGTACAGTAGTCTCTCTCTCCTCATGTATATTTACAAATCTCTCTTTCCATCTGTTTCTCTCTTTCTCTCTCGCACACTCTCAACTCACAATGACACCCTTTACATTATACGATATATCCGCTGCACGAACGTTCGCGCGCGCGTTGCGTTATAACCGTCAGATGCGGGTAGGGGGGTAAAAGGGGGTGACATAGCGATACACGCTAATCAGATTAATCGACGGTGCGCGCGCTGGCGCTATGATCCTGTCGCGGGGATGCATAATGATACGTGCGCGTATATTATAGTGCCTGCATGTGCGTGCCGCTGCTGCTGAATGTGCGTCGAGTCTTTGCTCTCTCGAATTAGTCCACACGCGCGCAGGTGTGCCTATAAGACGCACACCTAATACTATTTTTATAACGACCGCGTCCGTATACAGAGCTGCGTCGCACGCGATTCGCGTAAGTATTCGATTCGGTGTATACATAGGAAGAAGGGGGGTAAGGTAGATAAAAGGGGGGGTTAGGCTCTCGAGACAGAGAAGAAGAGAATATGTACAGAGAGAGACATAATCAGCTTGTGATGCGCGCGCGCCGCGCGTCTACTCCTCCAATTACAGCCGGGGGCTTTCTTCAGTAAGCGTCATCGTCGTCGTCATCGTCGTGGTGTTGGCAGTGGTCCACGCAGCTCCTCCTCCTCCTACTCCCGCTGCTCGGCCGACGATGCGCGACCCTCGGAGCTAGACTGCGATCGAGTAATCCGATGATGGGTTGCCCTGCTGGCCCGCCGGTCTCGACCATAGCGAGCTCCTCAGGCCCAGCTTCAGCTTCTTCAGCGAGTCGATGTCGCACTCGGCCTCGGCCATCTCCTGGTGATTCTGGCCTCGAGATGACGGGTGGTGATCGTTGCCGCCGGCGCCGCCGAAGGCTGTCTCCGCTACGGAGACCGGGGGCAGTATCGTGCGCAGGCTGCTCCTGCTCGGCACGTGCCATCTTCGCGTGGGGGGCACACAGTAGAGGGCACACACAGGCATTAGTCAAAGTGCGGATACCTGCGCTCATCAGCACGCCTCGGATCGGATCTCCTTTGACTTTTTTTAGTTCGTTTTTGATGGTGTGTGGTACAGGCGCTTTTTGTATATATATAGGTATATTTTTATGCTATTTTCAATCTTTATATGGCTTTTTTTTCATTTAATGTACGCGATATGATATGATTTTTTTTTTTTATATCTTTATCGTGTGCATGTGTGTGTGCTTGGAATGAATAAATAATTATATGATGCTGTTGCTCTGCTCGCGCGCACGCGTGTGTGTATTGATTTTACGTTAATGCCGTTAATCGCGATTAAAATATATAATTTCGTATATATGGCATGCAGTATAAACCAGGTGAACTCAGAAAAATTTTTAAAAAAGTTTCAGGTAATCAGATCCTCCTCTTGTTTATATTTCATCTCATTATCCTTATTTGATTTGTTTCGCGTTTAATAATATATTATATTCGAGTGATGCAATTAATTAAAGTGTCGAGTTCAACGGTGCGCGCGTATATAATAACGGATAAATTTTACATTAACAAAATTCCGCGCGCGCTCGTGATATCGGCCAACCGTTACGCTTGAAAATATATATATCGTACACAAAAGTGCTCTCGATTTTATATATAGTTTCGAAACTCGTTACGTCGGGTATATAAACATCAATTCGACGCGAATGGATAAAAAAAAAGATAAATGGATGAAAATTGTAGAAGAAACTCTCTCTTACCTCGATCGACCTCTTCGCGGCAGTGATTTTTGCTCGGACATTGGTGAGATGTCCGAGGATGTGCTCGACGTACCGTGGTACATGAAGTCCGAAACGGCTCGAACTGCAACAGTCAAGCAAACATCACATGGATACCCCATGGCTCATATATATTTTTATTATATATAGGCTCCGCCTTGACTCGTTTCGCGAATCGTTAAAATAACAAAACCAAACAAAAAATGAATAAAAAAATTGAAAACAACGACGGCGCGTATTATACGAACGGCGCGCTATGCGCGCTCCACATTCGCTCACATTAGCGTTTCTCTCTTCTCTCTAAAGCACTGCACTCGGAACAAAAATAAATATCAATGCAAAAACGCGCTCGCGTACATTCTGTGAACGTACACAAACACGCGCACACATACGTGTAGTATAGGTATAGTCTTTTTGCGCCACGCGCGCTGGCCATTATCGGAAACGCGATACTTTTACAACGGCGTTTCTATCGATTCACTCACACTGGTCAGCACGCTCGCGAACAAAACACAAAACACACATAGCGGAAACCAATACGAGCATCGCGCGAATCATATACGTATATAAATGAGAGAGAAATAAAGGAAAAAAATATATGGAAAATATGCGTATACGAAGGGAAGGAGAGGGGACTTACTGTGCTTGAGCTTCCCGGCGTCGAGCTGGTTCGATGACTCGGTCCGGGAACTCGTCAGCTGGTCCGCGTCAGATTCGCTCTCGTCGCTCTCTACGTCGCCCTGCGTCTGATGCTGCTGCTGCTGCTTCCTCTGCTGACGTCGACGCGACGATACGCTCTTCAGCGTCTGCGAACCGAATATCTGTTGTTTTTTGTACAAATAAAGATGCGGGAAAGTGTATTTTAGAAGCGAGTTGTGAAAGGTACAATCTGGTTTGGTTTTTATTTTTATGGTTGGAAGGCGGCGTTTACGAGTTGTTACGTTCGAAAAGAGAAACAATCGCCTTTCTGTAAATGGATCGTAACATTCTAGTAAAGAGATTTTTTATCGGAAATGAAAGGCGCGTCTTATAAAACACAAGCACTTTCTGTTCAAAGAAATGAGAAAGTTAGCCAATGTAACTCTAGGATATTACGAAATTCTTCAGAAAATTTGCAAAAAAACAATTTTAGAACGAGATATCATAATGATTCATTTAACCCGTTCGCAATCTCAATTTCTCTTCTCGCTTCCGTCCACCATCCCAACCTTCACGTCTACAAAAGCATTGTGAAAGCTCATCATCATAACTATAACAAGAACAACAGCATTAAGATATAATTACCGTCGTCGCAGGAGGCGGGCTCGCGCAGCCCTCCGTCATCGCGTGCTCGTGGTACATGAAGCTGTGCAGGAGAGTGTTGTTCGGGTGGAGAGCCCCCGCGCTGACATCCGCCGCGCCTGCCAGACCGCCCAGCCCAGCCAGAGCGCCCAGGCCTGCCCCTGCGCCCTCCGAAAGCTGGAACGTAGCGTACGGAGAGATATCCTCCGCCGTCTCTGTAAGCCATCAGAAGGCATTGCCTACCTTTTAAAACGGCCTCGACCAACTCATCCTTTCCCTAATTCATCTTCTCATTATCTTAGAGAACTCCCAGTGTAAGGAGAGGGAGAGAGTATTGTCGAATCGCGTGACCAAGGGATATTCTGCGGCTGGAGGGAGCTTTGCTGATTACCTCCGGAGGTAAATGCTCGGGGCTATTGTGCGAGCTTAGGAATTAATCCTTAATTAGGAAGTATAATGTACGGGTCTTTATTAAATTTGTTGGGAGAAGTTGGGAGGCAAGTATCGTTATTCTGCGAATGCGGGGAAACTTAAATGTATATATATATATACAGCAGGTCCATTTTATTTTATATATCTACTGGAATAACTTGGGTCTCTCAATTTTCCTGGTTATATATTCGAAGAGTTCATTTCTAAATAAACAATTAAAATACAGTAGTTATTATTTTAGCGTATCAGTTAGGAATTTAGTGGATAAATTCATCGTGATCTCTAATTTTATCTGAACATAATAATAACAATATAGCAATAAACGAATAACCCGGGCGATACTTAAATTTCGCAATATCAATCAATAAACACATAAATGTTATAATATAAATGTCAGTATATGCATACATGAATTAATGCGAGCAATAAAATTATATATACTATTATATTAATAAAACAAACGGTATAAAACGTCAATGCGCTAATAAAACTATATAATATTACAATAATATAACTGAATAAATAAATACACGCAGACATACGTAGAAATCGTAAGAAGGATTCACCTGGAATCTTGTCGGGCGGCCCAGCATTGCCCTGCAGGGCAACCTTGTGTATCGTCGCATAGTACCTCTCGCGCTGCGTCTCGGCATTCTGTTGATTCTCTTGCGACTCTTTCATCGGACGCTGCACCCGGTCCCCCGAATACCCTACAACACCACCACCAAAACCAACCGGCCCTACCATTAAAATACATACGTGATGGCACATAGACGCGCGCGACAGTAAGAATTAAGTAATAGATAATAATAGAAGGTGCGAGGCGTAAGGTAATATATACAGTTGGCGATTATATAGAGCGTGTTTACCGCGACCGGGACAGCTCATCGTGACACTCACTGTTTCGCCAGCGCGCGCCGATGGTCGCAGCGGCGAGCAGGAGAGCGCCAACCGCCACCAGCAGCGGCAACATAATCTTCAGGTCGGCGTAGAACGCCGTCGGGCCGCCGATGCCGCGTTCGGATAGCTCGGCTGGCGGTGCTGTGTTGAGAGAGAGAGAGAGGGTTAGAGAGAAGTGTTTTCGTTACCGGAGGGTCGGGTCGGTGTATATATAGTTCCTCGATCGAGTGTATATATTGGTACGTCGAAACGGTGAAATTACGGTAGGATAATATAAGCTTTGTTATTTATTATGGCCTTTAATAAAACGTTGTTATAGTAAGAACTGTATTATTATATACGATAGTAGGAATAAGCTCGCGAGCTTATCATCGCGAAATATCGCATAAAGCATGATCGAAACTGGCTTATATTCCTGTATCAGCGTCTATAAAGCTACATTTTTATTGATCGGCTCTGACCTTTTCCTCTGATCCGCTGGGAAAACTGATTAATATCTCCTTGACGTATAAGCTCCTGCTACTCCGCGTTCTGCTAAAACTCTTCCATCGGGAAGAAAAAAGAAGAAGAAAATTTCGCCGCGATACGTCGTGCAAGTAGTCAGCGGCGAGATCGATCAGACACACGGCAGAACCGTACTACTTTTTCTTTTCACGCGCGACTAATAAACTCGTTTATATTAACCGACCCACCACACAACTCCCCACACAATCAGCATATCAGTATAGTGAGTATAGTATATACACACTCACCTCCCTCCTTCGTTAGCGTGACGAACGTAAACTCCGCTTGATTATTGCCCGCCACGTTGTACGCCTCCACCTTGAGCTGGTAGACGGAGCTCGGCGCCAGTCCCGTCACCACAAACCTCCGCTGCATCTTTACGTTGTTGGACACGAGGGTCCAGTGAAACTCGTTGATCGGCCTGTACTGTATCACGAAGTACAGAATGGGACAGCCGTTGTCCGGCCAGGCGGACAGTCGTAACACCAGCGACGAGGAATTCGGTGAAAGGAAGGCAGCCGCTGGTGGTATACCTGGAGGCTGGCCCTGCGTGCGCACTGACAGCACAGGCGAGGCTGGACTGCTGCCGATCTTGTTGTGCGCCGAGAGGTACAGCTGGTACGTGTTGCCGCACAGCAGACCCTGTTTTTTTATGCGTGCAATGTGCGCCAGGAATTAATGTCACGTTGTAAATGTGTAATACATTGTAACGGCAGAGAGGGATTAATTTTTGAAAAATTATTATATTACACGTACATATACGTTGCTCGATATACGACCGCGCGCACGAGACGTGATTTAAATGTGTAAAATATTAAACGCGCGACGTTGGCGGCGGCTGCTGCTGCTACTGCTGCGGGCTGCTGCAAATATTTGATTGTTTCGCAGATTGAATTGCTCGATTTAATTAATTAATGAAAGAGGATGCGCGTGCACGCGCGCGTAAACGTGATCAACTACCGCCGCACGCTCGCGGAGCCTGAGTGAGATGAGAGAGAAACGCGCGGCGCTGTGGCGGCGCGTTTGTAACGGATATTGGTGGATGTATATTCCGCAGCTCGAATTGGTAATATACCTTTGTCCCAGAAACAGGAGCCGTCTGTTGGGTTAAAAAGGCGGGGGGTTTCGAAAAACGTGCGGCGCGAATGTAATTAGCGACGACGCTAATAATTATATTATACACGTGAAACATCGGAAATGGGTTGATGTAATCAGCGTAGGTGATAGACGGACGAGTTTGCAGAGGTCCGCGCGCTCAGCCGGAAACTTACGTACGCTCGAAAAGTAATTAGAGCGAGTGATATATGTGTACATACGAGGAGCGACTTTCCGAGAAATGAAGCGCGGTCCTGCGAAGAGTCAACAACGAGCGAAAAAACACCGCGCGCGGTCGCGATAAAAAAAGCAACGGCGACCCTTTTTCACCCACTGCCTCTCTCTCTCTCTCTTTCTCTACTGCAAACACTAAAAAGCGCATGCATTCGATTTTCATCTGCCCCGCGTGTAGGTATATATGTGGGCCATTGCGAGGATTAAAAATTGAACTCGTTTCGGCACAGATGTACATTTTTGAGCGTCGAGTGGTTGGTATATATATACACCCTATATGTACGGGCTTGTATCGGAGCGACTAGAAATTCAATTTTATTTTTACCACTAGAGCGCGTGCTCATGTATAGTTTTGGATAAACAAATGAAAATTTTTTTTTCTTTAATTTGCACACGCAATTTTTCCAACGCAGGGCCGCCCGAGGTATACGTGGAGAAAAATACCGAACGCGAATACAAAAATATTTTGCCTCTCGCTGTATTATGGTAAAAAATTTTTCCCGATTTTTATTTCGAATTGAATAAATATTATGAATGTATGATTAACCTTTTTGTTTTGCAGCCAGACTTTGCCATTAATTTCGCGTCCAAAAAACTAAAACTAAAAGCCCCGCGCTTCGACAAAAAAAAATAAAATAAAGAGAGAGAGAGAGAGAGAGAATCTACGTTGTCGAAAAAGCTCTTCAGCCCACTTTCCGCTCGAGCCGCTAAAAATAGCCACTCGCGCGCCCTCCCAGCCTCTTCCAAGAAAAACATTATTTCTAAGGATCTCCTCGGCGGCGGCCTATACCTTAATTAAAAAAGTATGAATAAGCAATTCAGCGGCCGCCGCCCCTCCATCCGCACCAAAGGAATTACGCGTTTAATTAAGTTCTGATAGCAGCAGTAGCAGCAGCGTCCTGAATAATTCACGCAGCAGTAGTCCTTCTTCTCCGATGGGAATTCGAAAATTTATAAAGAAGGAGAAGAACACAGAGGGAGCGAAGAAGGCAAAGTCGTTACCTTGAGCTCGTGACTGGTGGCGCGCCGGGACAGCTGCATCTCCTCGAGCGTGCCGTGGGTCGTGCGGTAATGCAGCGTGTACTTGGACAGTGGGGCGCCGCCGTTGTAGCCGGGCTTCCAATGCAGCAGGATGCTCGACGAGGTCGAGCTCGACACGTAGAGCACAGGTGCGCTCGGCGGCACTATATATTTACGTACACAGGAGAACAGAGAGAAAATTTTATTCGCGACCCGGAATATATACATATAACTGTGTCACACAAATTTTAATCTCGCGAGGGAGCGAACTAGTTCTTCTTCTTTCTCTCTCGTTGCTGGTTTTTTTTTTTTTTTTTTTTTTTTTTTGGTTGGGAGCTTTTTATTGTGCGCCGCGAGGTCATTTGCATGCATACGAGAAAGTGTCGTAAATAATACAGTTTATTTTCGGGCCACCCGCGCGCCGGCTGCAAGTTTATGAAAATTACGGCCAGACGAATTAGCGTGACACAGTTTTCGGGGTAGACCTACTCTCTGTTATTTGTTTGTTTGTTTGTTTCTTCACCGGTGTAGTATGTAGGGAGTCTCTAATTTGCCGTGACGATTAAAAAATTCCAGCGGAATGGATTATTTTCGTATTTTTGGTTAGAGTATCGGCCGGGGTTATATAAAATGGAGTATTAAAAGCGAAAAGCCGAGCTTATGGGTATATAGAGCGATGATGGATCACTGAAAGCGAAAACTTTTTTTACATTTTATGCGGAAAAGTTATCATCATCGCCTACATATATACACCCGTGGTATGAAACACACATGCGCTCGAATATAAATGAGCGTCGATACATGAATTTTTCTTCGCGATAAACTGCGGCGGTCGCGCGTATTAAAAGGTGACGATCGATCTAACGACAATTAAACTTTTGACCCACATCGAAGCATTCGATTAATTATATATTATACGTAAAATCATCCCCGAAACTTACCTTGCACGATTAGAGCATAATGCAGCCGATCGCTCCCCTGCGAATTCTCCACCTGGCAGGTGTAGTTCCCAGAATCCTGTGGCTGCAGACTCGCGAACACGATCTCCCCGGTCTGCAGTATCTGAATGTTCCTACTCGAGTCAGTGCGCACTTGCTCCAGGTTAGACTTGTACCACTCTCTCGATGTTGGATCACCCACGGCGTTGCAGCTCAACGTGGCGGAACCACGCCAGGGCCTGACCACTTGGCCGCCGAACGAGGTTATCCTGGCGGGCACACGATTGGTCGGCACCTGGGCGGCGACTTTTGAATTCTGACCCTCGCCAACGCGCGTGCTCGCCGTCACCCAGAACTGGTACTCGACATGCTGCTGCAGACCCGTTGCCTCGAAGTACGTGTCGCCCGCGGGCAGCGTACGCTTGCCGTGGTTCAGCTCCTCCCGGCCGTCCACGACTCTGTGTGGTGGTGGTGGTGAGGGAAAAGTGCAGCGTCAGAGAGAAATTTGGCGAGGCAAGACCGTGACGTAGATATATATACGATGAGGACGATGGTTATGAAATATCGAGGGAGTTTTTAGGAGAGGGGATGGGGGAGCGATAGAGTTTCGGAAAGTGGAGATGGAATTTTCGAAACGATGGAACGGATGGGCGTTCATGCAAATCGATCTAAAAGTTACTGTTGTACGGCATTTAGAGGTCTTTAGTATAAACGGTGAGAATTTAATTTCCGTAAAGTAGGTAGATTGTTGACTGATCCCCCTGCGTTGTTGGCGAACTTTGTCGTCGAATTTTAGTTTTTAAAAAACGCTTTTTAAAGTTAGCATAAAAAGACGGATATTTCGGGAGGAAAAAAAACTGTCTCAGCTTTACACACCAAACGAGACGAGCGTAGCGCGAAAAGGGGGTCAACTAGATATCAGCCTCGTCTGACTAGATTGACCCTTCATCTACTGTCAGTTATTTAACGTCGTAAACGAATTTTATTTTACGCTCGCGCGCTACTTTTTTTTTCATTAAAAATCTTTTTTTTTATGCTATCAGACCGTGACATACATTGCGTACGCTTTTTTTTCTAAAACAAAATACTAACTTCACTAAAAAATATAAAAAAAAGAAACACCTCGTGTTCAAGTAAAATGAAAATATTCATGCACAGCAGCCCGGAATTCTTCACCCTCCGGTTTTCTCCCCCAACCACATATACACACACACGTGCGCGTAATCTCTGCGCCTACATTTTTAACGCAGCGGCTAAACTTATAAATCCGCATAATTGCCGTCGCGGAGGACTATAAAGAATCGCGAATTAAATGGAGACGTCGCCCCCTTCCTGCACGACATACTCACGCTTGGGAAATTCGAGAAAAGCGCGCGCGTGTTTAAAGCGCAATAAATAACAAGCAGCAGCGCACGATGTATATACACGCGTTTGCGCGGGTACGGGGATGCTGGGTAATAGAGATACGTCTTGCCACGCTCGGCCGCTTCCACTTAATACGGCAGCCGCGGATAATTTAGCCCCGCGGTGGCTTAATCACGCTCTTTTTGTGATTTCCCCCGGGTAAAGAGGGTCGAAGGTACGTTTCTTTTTTTCCGAAATTCATGATTTTTCGTGCGCCGCCTTTCACGATATACCAGAACGCGGCGCGTATATGCATATACTTTATTCCGTAATAAAAATGTATATCCATCTGTGGTTCTGAATTTTTTACTTCTTTCGCATGTCAAAATCACAAGTTTATAAAAGGGACGAGGTACGCGAGGTGAAATGCATTCCGTTGTGTATTTGCTTTTAATTACGCAAACCAAACCTCCCACGCGTGCGTGCTTTTATTTGCCATCTACAAAACCCATCCAAGTTCGTCTGTGTATACGCATGTATACGTGAAATCGAAAACCACTAAAGAGAGCAGAGGAAAAAAGGAGGGCAAAGCCACTACAAATACACGTGTATGAGAAAGGTGTATATAACAGGAGCAGCTGCGCACAGTACCTCGTGTATAGATTGTACTTGGTTATCACGCCGTTGGGCTCGACTGGCGGCAGCCACGAGATAAATAGCGCCTGGGGCGAGCTCACGACGACTTTAATGTCCGCCGGGCTACCTGGCACTATTCGACAAAGCAAATCGATTAGCTCTCCCTCTCTCGCTCCACCTCTCACAACCTCCGTCGCTACTGCCGCTTCTTCTTCTTTATCATCTCTCTCTCTCTCATTTCGAAGCGTCGCGGCGGCAGCAGCAACACAGCGGAAAACGGGGTCACGAGAGGTAGAGATAGACAGGCCGAGATAGCTCAGTGTGTATACACGTATGTGTTATACGTATGTACGATATACGTACCGTCTTCCTGTGTGTGGCAGTAAGTGACTCGCGTCGGCTCGCCGTCGCCCACCCGCGTGTACGCCACCACCTGGATGCTGTAGTTGGTGTACTTGCGCAGGCCTGTCAACACCGTCGTCAGAGCGCTCGTCTTCCGTACCTATATTTTTTGGTAGTTATCGATTTGGAATATCAAAGTTTAACGTGCATGTCGAGAGGTTTATATTTTTTGGGGGTAGGGTGCGGAAATTTATACGTGCGCACATCAGCTGCGGGAATGCGTTCGCGCGCGTTGTTACAATGAAGAGAGTGCAGGTGTATTAGCGAGCGAGCTTTTTAATAATTCATCGCGGCGGGGGATGGAAATGATGTTTCCTCTTTTTCTTAATAAAAAATTTATAGACAGCTTTGTGGGGTCGTAGTAGGGTATGACCGGTTTAAATGTAGATGAAGAGTCGCAGCTCTTCGTTCGCGTATATTCCTGAGATATTACGTGACTTATATGAAGAATTTTATAAAAATAAACGCCTCTTATATATAATTCGTAACGTTGCATGTCGTTATTTATATGTAACGGTTTGCGTATTATTTTAAACGTCAGAAACTTTATAAAACCACCTCACAAATCTGATTATTAATATTGCCCATCAATTCAAATTTCATCTCTCACATCCCTTCTCATTAATCCTGTCGCTCCTTTAAACTAAAAAAAAATTCTGTCCCACGACGACACTTTTAAACAAGAACACACACCCGCGCTCCAATTACGCGTTGTACCGTTCCGCTATAACCAAGATTAACGCAATTACAGCTGCGCAGCGTGAAAAATCGCGGGTGCCGGCGGTATAAAATTGAAACGTATCACCGTAGAAAAGCAGTAGGGGTGTATTACTACTACGACTTCTACTGCACCCACCTCCATTTCGTCGACGTTCCACGAGTCCCCGAGGATCGGCTCGTAATTAAGCTTGTAGCCCTGTATGATGCCGTTCGTGTGGGCGCTCGGCGGTGGCTGCCAGGATACCTGCAGAGACTCCGGCGTCAGGGCGGTGCATCTCACGTCCTCCGGTGGTGCGCCCGGCACTACACGCGTCAATTCGAATATGCCATGTGTATAAAGTTTTGAAAGCAAAGGCTATATCTATATAAAGTTGTAGAGAAACTTACCGTCCTCGAGGGTCTGAGTGGTGAGGAGCTCGGAGAGTGGACCCGAGCCCACTTGGTTGTACGCCTGCACGACGAGGGTGTAGCGCGTGTAGGGCCTGAGGCCCGTTAGTCGAAGCTCGGCGCCGCCCTCCTCCCCGTCGCCAGGCACTGAAGTGAAGTTGAACGACAGATTCGACGAGCTGCAATTTCAGGTTTTTTTTTTCAATTAACGAGTGCGCTCGAGGCGGCTAAGTTTGATTGACTTTTTAACGCGCGGTGGCCGCAAGGGATTTGCGAAGGATATTGAATAAATTTGCAAGCTTTCGATTATATCGGCGCGCAGCTGGTAATAATAATTTGAAATAGTTCGGAGGAGTCGTGATTTTCTTTTTTTTTATTGAAAATGCAGGTTGTACAGCGAGAGGATGGGTCGAGTTATCGCGTTTGATGAAAAACGTAATAACGGTCGCACGAGTGCATTCGATAAAGCGGGGCGCGTATATATACTATATATGCGTCTGTATAAAGTGATTAAGTATACGGGAGAACGATTTTTCATTAGCTGCAGTAGATTTTCGAATTAATTTTATTACCCTTCGATCAATGACGATTCCGCCCGCTCGATCGCAGTCGTGTGTTACTGCCCGTTCGACATATACCGCGCGACAGATAATTCACCGTTATTATAGACCTACATTCGGTTATCTTTTGTTTGAATTTCTCTCGAGCGAACGACTATAAATTGAAATACTATAGACGCGTATGTATACATACCTACCTACATATTCATTTGCGCTTAATGTTATATTTTTTATAAAAGCGTTCGTTAGTTTTTAGCGGATATGGGCGAGTGGGGAGAACAAATATGCGACGCGTTGAATTAGGCGAGGATATACACAGGCGCACACGGCCTCGTGAGCCCGAGGTATTTCTTTTGTACATTTCGAAGAGAAAGTGAGGAATGTTGTAAAAAGCTGAAACGCGCGCGCGCTCTCGCGAATTCCGATATTTTTCGACGTCGCGCGTAAAACGCTTTCCTTTTTGACCTTTTTCATAGTAGTGACTTTTCGTGTGCGCGACGCGCGCGCGCCTGTGCCCGCGTTTTCGTGTTTTCGTTTACAGGAGCAATTTTACGGATGTCTCCGTTATGAATTTCCGACGACGCGTATGTATACGCGTGCGCTGTACGTTTGCATTGTTGTAGAGACGTATTGCTAAAAAGTCACATATGTTCGATTGGACGTCGATATAATTACGAGAAGTAATTGGAAATTCATGCAATAAAAGTTAATTATTATAACAATAATGTTAAAAACATTTTAGCATGCATTGAAATTGATAAAAAAAATATATATATATAAATAAAATAAAAATAAATAAAATATATATTCGGAAAAGTCAGAGGAAAAATTAATGCTCGAGCTAAAATTGTACCACTTTCGTGATATATAGATATACGACGATGAAGAAGTGAGACACTATAATTTTAGTATCACTATACTAAATTTCTTGTAAACAATCAGTAATTCAAACGCAACAGTCAAAAATGAATTGGGCACTCCCCGATAATTCACTCTCCACTTCCTCGTTATATTTATAAATACAAGAGAAACATCCTCCCGACCCACATATCGCCACGCTGACCCACATCAACAATTAACCCCCGCCTTACAATATACATAATATACAATTAGCTCGAGCATCAGAAATGCTGTACTACTGACCCGGTCTCTCTGTATCCCACGTTGAATCCCTCGATATCACCGTGCCTCAGCTCTGGCAGGGGCGGCAGCCAGGTGACGAGTATTTCCGCGGACGACAGCGCCCTGGCGGCCAGATTCAACGGCGGTCCAGCTGGCCTCTGTGGCTCGGTCTTCACCACCAGCTCCAACGACGGTGCCGACCTACCAGCCGGACCCTCAGCTATCACCCTGATCGTATACCTCGTGGCGGGTTTGAGCTCGTCGATTAGGGCGGCGTAGGGCAATGGCGGCCCGGTCAATTCCTGCTGCTGCCACATACCTTCGCCCTCCTTATACTGGAGTATGTACTTGGTCACCTCGCTCGTGTCCTGCGCCTTGTGCTGCCACTTGACGTTGATGCTGCGACTCGCCACCATCGCCGTCTCCAGATTCACCGGCGGCATCGGCGGCTCTGTGTGTTACACGTGAATGGGAAGGGTAGTATAGTAAGGGAGAGAGATACGCCCGAGCGATTACGTCGACGGCGCGGTCCGATGTATCGGACAATGTGAGAAACGGGGGAATGGGATTCTATAGCCGCGAGGGGAGGCGGCGGCGTTTATCCGCGTAATGTATCTTTATGGGCCGCGCCCGCGTCGAGGACGTGTACTGCTATACTGCGCTCTCGAGGTGTATTGTGATAAAGAGTTCTTGGACGAGAATGGGACAAGGGGCCGAGAGCCTCGGCGATTTGTTACGCGAGTTTGTATGAATGGATGGTGGCTCCGAGTTTGATTAATTGAATTTTCGGGGAGCGAGAGATTGCGGAAATTGTTTTATTAAAGCTGCTATATGTGTACCCGTTATATACGTAGGAGTGCTATGAATTTGAGAATTTTCATATAACGTGTTCGGAATATAAAATGCCCTTCATAAAATTTGCGACTGAGCTTTATTGCCTTATGCCGGCAACGGCGGCTCTTGAGAATATGCGCGGGAGGGTAATGTTGCGCGAAAAATTTTTTAGTAGGCTATATAAGCCCTTTAGGAATTTATTAATTTATACTCCGCGACGATAAAACGGTCACAAGCAGCGTGATTCTTCAAAAATTCCTTCGCGCGAAACATTCTTATATAATATAAGTTCGATAATAATTAATTCAAAGTTTTCGCGCAAACTAAAAGTAATATAAGCTTCGATAACGCGATAGTACAAGTTCGCGTCGAAAAGAGCAAAACTCTCGCATCATCGCTCTTCGCGCGAGTTGCCCGGAAATCGCTCGCGAATATAACGAATTCATCGAGAATAAAACTTTTCGCCCCCCTGCCAGAACGTCAGATCTATACTTTTGCCCGATTCCTGATGGAATAATAAAGTTATATATACAATTCGTCGCGGCACACGCAACTTTTATATACACATCGCTCGCTCGCTCGCTCGCTCTCGAGCATATATGCACGCGAGAGAAGTTTACGACAGCAGGCGGTGCGGCACACCCTAAAACTCCGCTAAATCCAAGACGACGACAACGGCGACGATATATATAGACCGAGTTATCACGACGCCGGGACTGTAAAAAAGCCGAGCGCGCTGATTATTTTCCGCGCCGCGTGTCTGCCGCCGCGCGTATCAACAATAGAGCAGCGTGCGAGAGAATTTTCTCTCACTTTCGGAACTGTAATAAAAAGAACGAGAGAGAGATCCACTCCCGCGAGAGAGGATGAGAGGATACACGCCTCGGCGCGAAACTTTTCTGATATTTTTCGAATTTGATAAAGTTACGGATAGGGCGCACGGAAAGTGCGAAAGTTCGTTATCCGACGAATGGGAAGGGAAAAGTGTAGTACCTTGGACGAGGAGCTGGACGAGCTGCTGGTCCCGGCCATAGAGATTACTCGCCTGGCAGAAGTAGGCCCCGCTGTCCGAGGCCTCAGCCGAGGATATTTGCAGCTGGGCGATCACGCCGTCGGGCGTTGACTCTTGCTTCACCGTTACCCTGTGAGGAGAGTGAGAGAGAGAAGCAGGTGACCCGTGAAATGGATTATTATTAGTGTAGGTACAGACTGAGAGAGCAAAATTGTAGTGTAGTTGTTACTGTTTTGCATAGACGAGGGAGGGGTAAAAGTCTGGATATACATATTTAGGTCGTTGTTAATTTTGTAAACTATTCTGTTTATTCGGAATACAATATATCGTGTTTATTTGGAAATTCGATGTATTTTGCGTGATTAATTATCAAAGAATTCATATACATAACATGCGCATGTATATTAATAATGCAACAATTTTGAAATTTGGTCCATGTAATATTTGTAAAATTCATCAGTGAGATATTATAAATTTTTACGAGAATGCATTTTATACGTCAAATGAAAAATTTTTAATTTAAATTTACTGTAGTTTTCCTGCGAAATATTAAACGTAGCAATGCATGCAACACTACACCTAAAATTCATATAGAAAGTCCAATAAATTTAGCTCCAGTAACAATTCCACTCAATTTTCGTCTCGACACACACAGAACTCATTCGCAAGCAATTACGACAACCACTCACCTATAATTCGTCGAGGGGTTCATCTCATCCTTGCCACCCTTGAACCAGCTGACGCTTATCGGCTTGTCGCCGTTCACCTCGCAGTGAAGTGTCGCCGTGTCGCTCTTCTTAACCGTGACCAGTCGCGAGGAGGCAGCGAAAAACGGCGAAGCTATACACGTCCAGGCAAACAGACACATACGCGTACTCGTACATACAAGTTTTTCCTCGCAAAGTATATATAGAGAAAAGAGCGCGAGACTTAATAAAGAAAGTTTCGCGCGAGATTTCCCCAGAGATGGGGGGTCGAGAGAAAGCTTACAATTGACTTTGAGCTCGACGACTTTGCCGATGCCGGTGCCGATGCCGTTGCTCGCCTGGCAGAGATAGAAACCCTCGCGGTCCTCTTTCACGTGCTGCAGCAGAAGCGTACCGTTGCCGAGGATCTTGGTGTACGGCCGCTCGCGCAGTTCCTCGTACTCGCCGGACTTGCCGCCTTTCGGTGCAGGGAAAGAGGAAGAGAGAAAAACAGAAAGAGAGCGATAGCCTCATCTTCTCTATCGAGCGTTGTCTGGTGTAAACTATCTACTATATATTGTGTGTGTAAAGGTGTGGGGATGTGTGGGTACTATACCGGTCGCTTTTTTCCAGATGATATTGGGCGTGGGCACACCCTGAGCCTGACAGTGGAGTGCCACGTGTCGGTTCCGCTCGACGCTCGTGTCGCTGGGCTCGACGATCCATCGCGGCGGCACTGAAATTACCAACCAGACTTCGCTTTATCCCCCGCTCGCCTCTCCCCGTCGCTCTATATTTATGTTTTGTGTGTGTAGCTCTTTTCTTTCTTTTTTATTTTTTATATTTAGCAACCTTAAAGTGCATGGATTCTCTAGTTATCTTTTTTCTTTTCTTTTATATGTACAGAAATCTTTTTTGTCGCTCGTGATAGCGATTTATTATTATTCTTTTCTTTGTTACTTTACATCGAGAGATCCATGTTACGTTAAAAATTTGTTGAAAAATTTATATAACAGATAGAAAAAAGAGCGAAAGAGAGAGAGAGAGTGAGTGAGTGAGAGAGAGAGAGAGAAAAGGAAAATATGTATGGAACCTAAAAAAGCTCGTATAGGTGACGTTCTCTCGTCTTTTTTGCTTCTTTTTTTTTCTTTTATTTATTTATAGTTTACATTTTAAAAGGTTCATTTATTCTTTTCTAGTTAACGTTCAAAATATACATTTAGATGTGATATAGATATATGTATAGACAGAGAAGAGGTATATAAAAAAATTGCAATAAAAAAGGTCTATGAAAAATTTTGTAGTATCACAAAAATATGGTCTAAAAAGAGATCGTCAAAATTCGAATATAGTTCACTAGCTGAACTTTTATGTTTATAATATGAATTTTCAAAAATGAAAGAAAATTTATATATTGAAAAAGTATATATAATATATGAAATTTTATAAGATTGTAAAATTTGTAAAATTTAAAATTTAAATCACAATAAGAAGAGTCTTAAAATTTGTATGTATATATGTATAATAGTAATAATAATAATTGTACGAGTATAAAAAAAAATTAAAGACAATGTAAGACAAGAGCATTTTATAATAACGAACGAATAAGGTCGACTGTAATGTATTATTTTATACGCATATATATATGTCAGCGATGAAAGAAATTAAAGTAAGAAGATTTAGGTCGTTTGGATGGAGGCTTTTTTGTAGGCTTGGAATTCAGTTTTGACCTCACACAAGACATTTTTGCGCTTCAAAACGCGCGACTATGACATAGAGCGCGAAAAAAGTCATGCATACAGAAAACTCATTACTTTATGTTCTAATGGAACCTTTAGGCAAAAACTTTGAATTGTAAATTATCCCAAATATTGAATGAAACAATAGCGAACCAGGTCATCGCTTCGCAAAGCATCTCGTAGCGTGCGTATTATACGTGCGTCGCGAAAATTGATGCTAATTGATATTGAAACTGAACCTCCCGCGGCACATTGTTGCGACCAACTTTTTTAATGACGTCTGCGCCTCTCTCGTTCTTTTCCAGAAAACGTAATCGAATAAAACGAAGCATTGCCGTGTATATAATACGCGAATGCATATTTTTAATTAAAACGTTATTATTATTCGAAAAATAACGGCGTAATATTGCGAAACGTTTTAATATATCATTAGGACTTAAACTCGCAGCCGCGTGGGCTGCGGTCGGAATAAATTTTATTGCTATGCTCAAAATCCCGGCGTTTCATTACGATCCCTATAATGCGGGGTAATAACTCGTAACGAGCAAATATAATCACCGAAATATCGCGTATAACGATATTTAAGTATCGTCCCAGTGATCGCAATGTAATTCGGCTGTAAACGCGGGCAGCTGTATCCCCCCCGAAGCTTTTGTTGATATCTCCACGCGCGTACAATGAAATTATGCACACCGAAATAGTCGGGTTACACATATTTTCGTTTTCCAAGCGTTTAAAACAAACATTGCAAAATTCGACCGAAAAGCAAGTAGGTACGCACGCGCGAATAAGAGAGAGAGAGCTTTCGAAAAATTGGGTTACGGGCTGTGAGTGCGCTCGCGCACGACCGGGCGCAATTCAAAAGATAATTCATCATTGTTGCGCGCGTGCGCGGGCGTACAAAAAGAGTGGAAGAGAGAGACAGACACTCGCTCTCGCGAGTTAATGTACATCGTCTACTGATAAAATGCCTTGTGTGAGTAATACAAAAGAGCGAGAAAGAGAGAGAAAGAGAGAAAGAGAATGGAGGTTGGTTTTTTTCGGGGTGTAGAGAGATTAACAGGTTTTCTACTTTTACAGTTTTGTGAATAAAAAACGCTGCACAAGCGAAATACTGGTGAATTGGAAATTCAATAATATACGTTTCACACGACGATATATATAATATTTAGAGTAAAAGAGCAGAGAGAGTGAGAAGCTAGAAAAAAAAGAGAGACAGAGAAAAGGCGGAAAAGTAGAGAAGTGAGTGAGTGAGATAGAGATAAAAAACGTACGAGGCAAACGTATACACGTAGCTTGTGTATATTTACTGAATAAATACATAAAGTGCACGGACGGAGGATGCATGTAAATATGCATGTTTTATTCTGACTGTGAAGAAACTAATCGGTAATATATAATATTCTATAAAGAGTGTTGAAAACAAAAACTTATGACAGGGGGGGATCGAAGGATAAGATTGGGATCAACGATGATTATTATTATAAATGGCGTATGAGCTAAATAAGATTGTTTAACGTATGTTTTCTTTTATATTTACCATCTACGAATTTATGTACACTTAGATTTATAAAAATAGTAAAAAATGTGCCACTAAGAACTATAGTAATAAGTGGAAAAAACGCTCTGCACTACTCGACTACTAAAAGCGATACCGGCGATTGATTCGCCCATGTAGTTTATTGAGGCAAGTTTACCACTGCCGCGCGCTCTGCATTTATTGTCGGCACACAATCGCCTTTATCGCGTTAAATAAATAGGTGTAGTAAAATACATATAAAGAGAGAGAGAGATTTAAAAAAGGCATACAAAATTACAAATATTACACATATAGATAAATATGAAAAAGGTATATATAATATATATAATATAAAAATCGACATAAATATAGTGTCGTATATTAAAAAAGGCAGGCACATAAGAGAGACGTTGAAAAAATCGTTAGAAAAAGTTCGAACGATAGAGAGACAAATAGTAATGAAATAGAGAGAAGAGAAAAAACGCTTAAAAATCGTAAGAGTAAAGTCTAGCTCGGAGAGTTAGAAAAAAACAGTATATATTCGCTGATAGTAGAGGCATGCGAAAAAATTCGGAGAGAGATAGAGAGAGAGAATAAAAGAAGTAGGTTTCGTTTCTTTCCAGCGTGTGTCCAGCAGAGCCAGCGTCAGCCAAGGGTCGGTGAGCGTACGTACGAGACGACACATTGCGTCGTGAGAGAGAGAGAGAAATATATATAATATATACAGAGATAGAGGCCACTTTATATAAAATATGAAAAAATCGAAATAGACATGCTCGTTTCGTTCTCTTTTTTTGCTACTCGTTACTCCTCGTAATCAGCGCCGACTTTCAATCGGACGGAGATAGAGACATGGAAATGTAAAAAAAAAATAAATAACAGAGATAGAGATAAAAATGCGAGCGAAAAGAAAGAGTGAAATGGGTTCTCTTAGGGTGCATGCATGAGAAAGAGAGAGAGAGAGAGAAAGGGTGAGACTGGCCGTCGATGCAAATTAAAGGAAGGTGCAACTCTGTTACCTTTATATTTTGGTCAAGTCAAGCAAACCTTCGGGGTCCACGAGATACCGACGCATTCCCAGAGAGCCAAAGCAACGTAAACGTGTAATACACACTGTGTGTTTGGTGGATATAATGATAATAACAAAAATAATAATAAATAAATTTAATAACAAATGCTTTCAAATATAGAGAATAAGGGGTTGTGGGGCGGACGGTAAAAGGGGGGCTTGGGTTATGGAATCGGAGAGCTTGGCAGTCGCAATATTGTTGCTGGATTTTGTTTTGGAACGTTGCGGACGGGGGGTTATATTGTCATGGTTGTTGCGGAGGAGAGCTTTTCATGGAGGTTGACTCGAAACATTATTGTTTGTGCTTCCTACTATTACACCCGTCTCTTATCGGGCTGGATCGCGGCGTGTGTAGTGCTGTGTTTCTCCGTTATAACTAAAAGCGAAGGCATTTCCTTTTATGGTTTGAAATAACGCGTAGTGTGTGTTTCTTTTTCTTTTCTATTATTTTTGTTGTTTATCTTTTGCTACGACGCGGGACAGATGATGATTTTGCCGAAAAATATATGTCGAAATAATAATATGCGGAATGAAAGAACGGAATTTGGGCACAATGGATGCGCCGAACTGAAAGGAAAAATTCCCGAGCCGCGATCGCGAGAACGAACAAATGTTTATATATATATGTGATGATACAAAAAAAATATGTCGCGAGGGTGAAATATTATGGCTGATGTCTTTCGGAAGTTTTTGTGGTGAAACTTGGATCTTCCTTAATAGCAACGTTTTACAGTGGAATTAAAAACGTTTAAAAACGTAATAAATATAATTTTGTTAAATTTTCTCACAATTGGAATCAAGTTAATGTAAAGACAAGTTTAACATTTGCACAAAATCAGGCTTCTAAACGACGCGAAGCTTATAGATTCATTCAGAGAGACATCTGACCGTGTATAACGCGTTTGTCAAAGGAGAAAAAATAAAATCGTGACGCAGTTATTTTTTTCTTTTTGTTGTCGTGATAGAGCTCTAGTTACCTTTCACCTGTAGCTTGGCCGTGTACCTGACCTCGGCGGCGGGGTTCGCGGCGACGCAGGTGTAGTCGCCCGAGTGCTCGGCGGCTAGATTGGATATGCTCAGGAGGCTCGAGTAGGGATCTAACTGGGATACGTTGACCACGGACGCGAGCTTGCTCGGCAGTGGGAAAGGGGATTGGCCGTCTTTCAGCCAGGATATCGTGAGAGGTGGATCGCCCGCCGCGACCCCGCACACCGTCCTCGTCCGCATCCCCTCGGATAGTCCCTCTTGGAAGTTAAATGGCTCAATTATAGGGGGTACTGGAAAAAGGTCAAAGAGAGACAGAGAGAACCATACGTGAGACAAGAAGGCAACAAGAGAAGAGGCCATTTCGCGCGCCCGCGTTAACATTATATATGTGTGACGCACGGCGCACCATAAAAAAAGATACTTAACAAAAAAACACAAGATCAAAAAGTCAACTCAAAGATGATGTATATATAGATGTAAACAAATAATGGCGACGACATAAAGAAAAATTTTAGTATATGATTATGAGAGAAATAATAGTATAAAATGAGAATGAAACGCAAGAGAGAAAACGAGTACGATATGTACTCGGCTTTTGATCACCGTATATAATGGGTTCGCGGCGGAGCGCCTGTGTGTCAACGATGGCCGGTCGTAGTAGTGCAACTATACGCGCGAGTAGTATTTACAGCGGTGGAAAAGTAAGTGACATGATGGTCATATCTCAGTGACAGTATCTTGTAAAAAGAAGTATACAGGCATGCTTTATAGAAATAACAAAAGGTATAGTATATAGACATGGTGTGGCCAGGTCGTGCGGGACGGGCGCTCCGCCCGCTTCGCCAGAACTTATATACATAATGCATGATAAATATTTAATATATATATAATATGTATTTGTAATACGGATGAAGACAGATTTTTTTTTTCTTTTAGTAGCAGTATAGTACAATTATGTATATATAGAGAAATATATATAATATGTATGTATATATAATAGAATATGTACAGTATAGAAGGCAGAAGATAATAATAGTAATAATAGTAATAATTAACGCTAGCAATGGTTCGTTCGTTCTTTCCTTTTATAATATAGAGAACACATTCCTTATTTTCTTTTTTTTTTGCACACACATCGGCCCGCCGCTTTCGAACGGACTTGCGCCGCCCCCGTCAGTCGATAATTAACATAACTAATATAAATATTATGCTTCGACTGAACGATAAAAGAAAATCACATAGCCATCACCCACACGCACATATACTCACACTGCACGCGCACACTTATATATAGTATATAATATATAGGTAGTCATATCACACGCTTACAGTATAAATGATAATTATGCATGGCATACCACACGCACACACGCTATTATGTATGTATATATATAATAATAACGACGCATATATATAATAGTAATAATAGTAAAAAAAGATTGGTCGGGACGGTCGGATGCAGCGATACACCGTCACGCTACGGACTCACCTTCTACCGCTTCGGTCTCACTCGATTATCTCGTATATACATATATACGTATAGACGTGGGTCTCTTCGTCAGCTCAGCTTCACTCCCATCATCAGGACGCGCGCACGATGCGGTCGATTGCATGCAGTTCGCTAATTCGCGCCCGAAGCCAAGATGCAGCACTCGTCCACCGCGCTCATCACGCGACACAGACAGTTAAGATAGATATAGAAAGAGAGTAGATAGACAGACAGAGAGGTAGATATATATATATATATAATTTTAACTCGTACGTAAGAGTAAAGTAGAATGTAAGAAGAAGTATATAGAAAACTTATATGTATATATAATATATAAACAAGAAGAAGATAATAGAAGAAGTAGTACAGAAATGTAAGGGGGCGGTCGAGCCGTATTTTAGGGGCGCCATTCTTTATACAACCACGCGGGGGCCGTTTTTTGTTGTATTGTTGGTGTTTTTAGAGATTCGGGGTTATAGGATTACCATGAACCACGAGCCGCTGCGTGTGCGACACCTCGGCGGCGACGTTACGCGCGACGCACGAGTAATTGCCGTTGTGATCCGGCGACAAACTTTCGATCATCAGTATGCTGTTGTACTGGTCCACGCTGGTGACGGTCACCCGCTCAGACGGTCCCATGGTCCTACCGTCCTTCAGCCAGGATATTGTCAGGGGTAGATCGCCCCGGGTCACCGAGCACGTGAGGGTAGTGCGCTCGCCGAGATGGAGCTCCTGGTCTGCCGAGAAGGGGCTAATTTTGGGCGGGACTGGAACGCACAGAACAAACAGAGAAAAACAAACGATAGCTTGATGATGTTTGTGGTTATTAACAGCTGACACTTTCGCTCTCGCAGTGGTCGCAAGACGTCCGTCGTGGGCTTGCAAGTGTCTTTGTCGGTCCGGCGCATAGGCTCCTGAGCACGGGTCTATCCTAGAGATTAGCGTGGAGAGGAAAAAAACCAAGAGGGAGGGGCGAAAACGATCGGATAGTAGAGGTAGGTATATGAACGAGCTTACTCACCGATAACAGCGACCTCGCCGCTACGCCTGGCACTGTGGCCCTGCTTGTTCTTCGCCCAGCAGGTGTAGGTGCCACTGTCGACCTGCTTCTGCACGCTCGACACGATGAGCGTGCCGTCGGCCATGACCTTCTGCCTCAGGTCGTCCGGTAACTCCCTGCCAGCGCGCTCCCATCGTATCTCCTCGATCGGGTAACCGGCCACGGGACACTTCAGTCGCAGCGTCTCACCGGCCACGGCTGTTACCTTCGGTATCAGCCTGATGTACGGCAGACCTGGGGTTTTTATATGCATATATTGAGCGAGAGGATGTAAATGTCCGGGGAATGTATACGGGCGAGTGCAAAGTCGTGATTTATGAAAAAGTAGAGCACGGGTGAGTGCGAAATTTACGGTGGCGAACGGGAAACGCTGATGGATTTATATACGCGCGCGTACGCGTACGAGCGTCAGTAGTAATAGCCCGGAACGGTCGGACGCGATGCTGAAAGGACGGGAAGTGCGGACTAGTTCTAAGAGAGGGAGGGAGGAAATTCGCTCGAAGTTTAGGGTGCGCACGCGTATAGATAGCTACATCTAGAATTGAAAGTATACTTTTTGCCGCCGGTTGCGTCTGTCCCCCGGGGAAATTCGGGAACAACGCTCGAGTGGAAAGAATAACACTGGAGTGAATCGGAGATATATCTATATATAAAGAGGCGAGGACCTATACATCATCCGTCCGCGCGCACTCGACTTCTTCTACTTAACTCGTACAAATATATACGTACACGAGCTGCTATCGCTATTATTCAATTCAACGTTAGTAGAGTCGTGCGCGCGCGTTTTTCGCGAAATTTCCCCGGAGATGAAGCGCGGGCGTATGATATTTTTTTAATTCACGTATATGTATATATGGACGCATGACAGTAGCAGCAGGATTTTTCATTCTCTTTACAAGCGAGATGGACGCGAATTTTTTATGGGTTTCATTTCGTGCGGAAACGAGAGGACGAGATGTACAAGCCCGCGGCGAAAAAAATAGTTTTTACAACGGTTCCAAGAAAATTGAAAAATTCAACTGTAACGGCAAACACGTAGGCACGTATATATACGTGCGTACGTGGGAAAATTCATTTAGCAAAAAATTGTTGAGTGTGCCCCGCGTGCACGTATATGGGTGCACGCTTTTTTCGGACATGTAAATTTTTCTCTATAAAATGTCTCAAAACGGGAACTACTGCGCCGATAGTAAAAAAGTTTATTGGACACTGTAAAATGCAAATAATTCAATTACTATAAATGGAAATCCCTTTGTACTGCTTAGGAACAGAGCGAATCTTTATATGTAAATTCGAGATGGATTTTATGTAATAGTTTTATTTCTGTAACGAGCATTTTGATTAAAAATGCAGTCCTGATATTATAACGTACTTTTCAATAGTACGAATTTTCTCGAATATACCAGAGAGTATCTAATTAAAAATTAAAATTAAATTCAAACATGATCATATTCTCGGGCTTTTTTCTCACAAAGCACTGTAGAAGGCTGTGCAATCACTAAAAAAAAAAAATTATGAAAATGCAAAAATAATTTCACCCTGCAGCCCCTCCTCCTACTACAATATCACGCGCCGCATCGAAAACATTAATAACCCACGAAAAACATGATGAAAAATTAAAATTTATATCAGCGAATTCATTAAAAATTTCTCGCTCCCGTCACGCGAATCATTTCCGTACAATGTATAATAATCGCGTCCTTAATTAAAAACGAAAATCTCGCGCGTACGCAAAAAAGAATCCCCAGGAAGAAGAGTCTTCCGGGCCACTCCAGCTTTTCTCCCCATTATAATTTAAATTTCAATTAATCACCCACAGGAGAGGAAAAATAATCATCCCCTCTCCGTAGCTACACCGCTCGCGAAAATCCATTAACGTACCGCGCGGAACAATAATCCCGAGTACTTCCTTCTCCTCCCTCCACCTCTTACGCTTTTACCACAGCAGTCAAAGATGAATAAGTAACCCCAAGTTTGCTACACTTACCGTAGACGTTGAGCCGGGCGGCGTGCGTCACCTTGCCCGCCCGGTTATCCGCCGTGCAGGAGTACTCGCCGCCGTCCTCCACTACCACGTGGCTGATGTTCACGTGCGATATCACGTCGCCGTGGACCGTCACGTACTGTCCTATCACGAACCTTGAACATACGACACACACACGTACTACACATGGTTATATTTTATTTCCGCTCTCTCGCTGGCACCGAGCCCAACACACTGCACGGCGCGTATGCTATATGGCTAGGCCACCGCGGTCGCTGTAATAATTGCTTTCCTTTATTAAAAAAAAAGGGCTGGCCCGCTGTCGCGGACAGGACATATTCGCGTATACGTATATAACCCGCGCGCTGCTGAACTTTTAATGAAGAAGCCCCGCCCCCGCGAAATATTCCCGTAAATATTCCAGGATTTATAGACGGGAGAACTTTCGCGTGCAGCCCTCACACACACGCACACGTATATACTCGCGCATGGCCAATCTCTTTCATTTTTCAGCATGGTCCTTTTTTTCTCTGCAGCCCCTAGTGCTCGCTAGCTAGCTGCTAGGCTCAAAGCGGAGGAAAAAAATTCAATTTTCCCGAGCGCGCCCGCGTTCTCTCCTCTCCTCTGCGCGCAGCGGCGGCACATTGTTATCGCTCTCTCATCTCCCTCTCCCTCTTTTTTCGGGCCTTTTACCTTTTGACCTTTGTTCGGCCTCTATTTAATTTTCCTTGCGCTATATACGACGCGGCCTACAGCCGAAAATTTTCGCCGGCCTTAAAATCGCCCGCCACGATATCATTCCGAAAGAGTAGATTCGTCCGCTCGCCGAACCGGCGCTCGCGAATTATCATTATTATGCCGTGTATCCTCTCCTTCTTCGTCCTATACCCCACCGCTGCCAAAGAATGTTTCTCTCCTCCTCCTTCTCCTCTTCTCTTTTCAGCACCGTGCTCCATTATATTTCACTTTTTCGGCGTTCCCGTATCGTGTGCCAAGCTAATACACAACAACGCGGTAAAGTTTCCCTCGCCCCAACTTTTTTTTCCCTCCCACACTGGTATATCGAACGGACCATATACCCGCGTAATAAACCTTTTCTCTTACGTGCGTGAAGGTAGGTATATGTATACGTACCTGCCGTTGGTGGGCAGGGGAAAGCCGTCGAGCGCCCAGGAGATCTGCGGCGTGGGATTACCCGCGGCCGAGCACTTGAGCGAGACGGCCGGGCCGGGCTGCAGGGTCTGCTCGATGAAAGAGTAAAGGAGCACCGGCGGCGCGTCTGAAAGCAAAAACAGAACGCGCATTCTTCTTCTCTCTCCCTCTCTCTCTCTCTCGTTCTTTCTCTTTCGCTATATATATATATATAACGCTGCTGTGCGCGCTGCGCTAGCTCTCTCATCCCCGCGAGAGCAGCAGCAGCAGCAGCGGCTGCAGGTATTGATCCAAGCGCGCGGGCCGCTCGCGCGTGTATTTTTGTCACCCGCGCGCTACTCCCGCGGGATGAAAAAGCACGAGCGCGACTTTGATGACGATGATGATGATAATAATAATAACGTACCACCAAGTTGAAGCTCGGCTGAGGATTGAGCCGTGTCGCCCTCGGATCGCCTGACGATGCACTGATACATCCCTCGATCTTCCCTGCCTATACTACTGATCCTGAGCACCTCCGATTGCCTACCGGTTCCTGGCAGCTGCCTGCCGTCCTTGTACCAGGTGACAAAGTGCGGTCCAGCCTGGGGATGCGAGCCGATCTCGCAGCGGAATTCCGCGGAGCCGCCGAGGTGCACGCTCAGCAGCACCGGCGTCACCTCCACGTGCAGCGGCGCCGTCACTACTAACCTGTGTGTATAGACGTGTGTGAGTGGGAAGAGAAAGAGAATCGGAAAAATGCGACACGGCGCTTTTTATGCACGCGGCCCCATAATTCTACCGTGACGAGGCGAAAAAGAGAGCGGACGCGAGTGCCGCCGGTTCGATAGGAAATAAAGTGCCGGGATATATGTTACTGGCGCGAGAGAAAGAGAGGTTTTTGCGCTTTTGTGGCGGATGGATGGATGGATTGGGAATAACGGGGTTTTGCGTGCGCGCGTGAAGAGAGTGATGGAGCTGGTGAGAGGGAATTTCAATGAGAGAGAGAGCTACTGCTGGAAATGTATTTGGGGTAGTTTACGTGAGAAAAAGGGAGGACGCTTGATTGGCGATGATTTTTCTCGAAATTAGCATAAAAATGGTTTTGTTCTCTCGAAAGTCCAAATATAGTACGCGCGTGACTTTATGCTAATTTTCTTACACGCCGGAATTCTGATCTCCACCGCAGACTGTGTGTCTAACACGCGAATAAAACGTCAAAACGCGAAGCGAGAAAAGTCGCGCAAAAAACTCTGACATTATTCTTTGGAAAACTATCGAGAAAAATTCAGTCCCCCCCACGACGTAGACGTCGACGACGACGAACTTTCTATAAACCGGCGAGCAGAAAAAGTTTTTCCACGATTTACCCCCACTGCTCGGCAAACCGCCTCGGGCGTGTCACGTCTACATGATGGATAAGGGTAGTTCGGTGCGGGAGGGAAACTCTCGATGTCGAGGCCCGTTCCATCACGCCGCGAGTAGATAACTTCCGCTCGCGCGTGTACCCGCAAACAATGAACCGGTAGTACCACTATAGCAGTAGTAGTAGATGTATAGCGGCGTATGTATACGTTTTTCCGTGAACGGGCTTACCTGAGCTCGGCGCTCGCCTCGCCGCCAGGGTTCGACGCGGTGCACCGGTAGACGCCGCTGTCCTCCAGGGTCACCGCTTCGATCGCCAGCACTGGGCCCAATAGACGCGTACGTGGTCCTGGAAGCACCAGCATTGGTTCCGCTCCTGTCTGCGCGTACCACCTGTGATCATGCAAAGAAAGAGAGACAAAAAGCAAGTGACGTATTGTTGTTGAAAAATATAGCAAAATGCGTGCGCGATAACTCCGAATAAAATGAATATGGCAGACAGCGGAGTATGAAAGACAGGCGACTACATTTTTTTTCTCTGCGTGTATATATATATATACGCGAGGGAACAACGGGGACGATGTTTGTATTTAAATTTAAGCGTGTCGCGGACAGCTGATGGATCTGATGAGCCCGCAGGGGGGTTAAAACGCTGCGGTGTATACCCGCCCGTGTCGATATAAAGCTGCAGAGAGAAAGAAAAAAATTGGTACGAAAATGCGCGGATAAAATATACATATCCACGTGTGACAGTATACGTGCGGTTTTCGTCGTTATCACCGGCGCGTTTCGCATACGTACAAAAGAATTCGAAATTTTGGCCCGCATATACCTATACTATTAAATATTTTAGCGTTTGTTCTGCATATCGCACGGATCTGTATTATAAACGAAACGAAGTTTAATATACAATGAGACCGCACACACCGCGAGACGTAATTATGCGAGATCTATAGGTTCCAGGGGTCGTGAAAAAAAAAAATTCCTGTGGGCGTGTATAACTACTACTCCTCTCTCACTGGCTGCAAGCGCTGAGCGAAATTCGAAGTTGGCGGTGGCAAAGTTTGGCAGTCAAATTAGTACCAAACAGCGCTAATTTCACTGGCGTGAGTGTGTGTACGTACGCACGCAGACACACTGCACACACACATCAAAGTCGGCATCGAAATTTAACGCACTGCTTTCGCTAAAGTTGGAAATTCGAGTTGGGCCGCGCCTCTCTGTCACCGACGCGCTAAATTTGACACCGTTTTGCACTGTCTGCTTTTAGACATACGTTTAATGAAAACTTTTCGGCGAGGCGGTAGGGTAAAAAAAGGTACGATAAACCAGAGAGAGAGAGAGTTAAAAAAAAAAAGATATCGTCTGCAGGGTATGTACGAAAGTTCGACAAAAGTCGGTCTTGGCGCGTTCGCCGGGCGCCGCTCGCGGCTGCGGGGGTAGGTAGAGCATAAACCGAAGTTTTGAATGGGTAGTTTGCGCTGCCTAAAAGCTCCGCCCGCGTACACGCTGCATCCTCTCTCTACATATACAGAGCTCGGGTAGTTTTCGTCCATTGATAGACACAGAATCGCGCGCGCATTCAGCTGGGGATATTCAAATTTACTTTCCGTTGCGTATTTTTATTCACGTGCTCGCGCGTTTTTTTGGTTTTCATTCGAACAACAAAGCACGCACGAAACCAATAAATAAAATAAATATAAAACTCACCTATATTCGGGGGTGGGACAGGCCTGGGCGACGCACACCAACGACGTCGACTCGTCTTGCGCCACGTAAACGTTCTCCGAGTGGTCGAGTATCACCGGTGGCATGACACCCCTATGGTCCGCTATCCGCACGTTAGCCACCGAGCTGATGACGACCTGCCTCGTCAGTCTGTGCACAGTCCTACACCTGTAGCCGGGCACCTGGTCCGTGAACTCCAGCCCGTGCACCAGCAGCTCCCCCGTCGGCAGCAGGTGAAACTTGCCATCTACACACGCAGGCCATTCACACACGCGTATACGTACATATACTTTGAGAGAAAGAAGTGTACTCGTAAAGCCTCGAGACTTTTCTCTCTCTCTCTCTTTTTCTGCTTCTGCCTCGGTCCCTCTTACCGCAGCATCTCTCTGTTACCGTTCCGCGCTGGAAAATTGCCGCTCGCGTGAGCGGGCGATCGATACCTGCGTGTGCCTCGACGTCGGCGGCGGCGGCGTCGGCTGCCAAGCCGAATCGGACTAACGAGCCTTTCTACATGGAGGCTCTTTATTGCTTTTTCCTCTCTCTCCCTCTTTCACCTTTCTCGATATCCGCGGAAGAGAGAGAGAGAGAGAGAGCCCGTTAAAACGTCGAGAGCTCCGCGCGCTCTCGATACTTTTTTTCCACTCCTCATCGAGGCTCCTATATACCCTCACTTTTAGCTGCGACCAAGGCGCGCGGGTTCAATGCACCTTATACCCCGAGACGACGACCGTGCTTTATTAACGCGCGAGAGCGCGAGAAACTATTAGTTATAGGAGAAAGTAAGAAAGAGAAAGAGCGGGAATTGCAACTCTCAGCGAGCAGCAGTAGCAGCCTCCGGCGGCGCTTGACTCCGGGAGGAGACGCGGACGCGCGCGAGAGAGAGAGTTTGAGCTCGGTAATAAAGGCGAGGGGCGCGCTGCTCTCGCGACCTGACGTCGAGATATATACACGAACAAGGGACGAGAAGCAGAGGCGGAGAGAGAGAGAGAACTGTGCAAAGCCCCGAGGCGGATGTTGTGGACATTAAAGTCGGCGGCATTGAATTTTCCGCGAGATGAGGCGCACAATGAGCCAACAGCAGTACTAGTAGTGGTAGTTATATACATGTATACGTAGGTATAAGGCGTCTCTCTTACCTCCTTGCAGCGAGGGATATATGTAGAAGGCCGGCTCCTGCAGCCAGGAGACGACGCGCACGAGGTCTCGCACGAAGCTCGGCACGACGCAGCGCAGAACCGCCGTGCAGCCCCGCGAGGCTCCGCCTATCACCTCCACGTCCACTTTGTACGCCTGGGCGACCACTGTATAGGATAACACACAACACACATAAAACATTATATATATATGGAACACAAATGTTCTTTGGTTAATCTGTCGGATGAGCTTTTTGATGTAGTCGTTGGGGGGGAACTTTTACGAGCCGGAATAACATCGTTTCCGCAGGAGCGAGTGGCTAAAGATCATTAAATCACATTGAATCCCGGACGAGCGAGAGAGAGAGAGTTCGCCAGAGAGCGAGTTACATTCGAACAGCTTGCCGGAATAAAAGTACGCCGAAGTAGTACGAGCGAGAGAAGCGCGAGCGCGCGCGTTTGCATATTTATGGAAAACACGAACGGTGCGGGAAACTTGGCGTGAGCGCGTATAAAATCTTCGCGCGCTAGCTCGCTCGCCCCTTTTTTTTGCGCGCGCTTAATCTTGAAATCGCGCGGATTAGCGATTCACTTCGTCGTTTCATACCGTTTGTTTCCTTTTTTTTTCTTTGTTCGTTCTCGCCGTTCTGGGTAGATGGGAAGAAAGAGATATTTACATTTTTCCTTTGAATTTATAATTTCCACGGGGGATGTGTTAGAAAAGTTTGATATTATTTTCAATGATTTTATTAATTATTATAGGAGATGGGAGGATTCTAGAATGTAACGTAAACTCGTGCGTATGTGTGTTTTTATACTTTGTTTCTATAGAGAGGAAGGGAACACGGACCAGAGATGAATAGAGCGAGGAAGAGAGGGGGGGACGCGCGTATTTTTCGGGGAAAACTTTGAGGGAAACGAGCGAACCGGGAAAGAGTATATATAAATGTGATATCTCTGGGAGAAAGAGTAGTTCCGAGCAGTGGAGCTGAAAAACATACGGCGGAAAATCGAAGATTGGGTTTACCTTGGAACAATAATAGTTCGGTAGTAAAACTTTTTTTAGCAAAAAATTCCCTTCGTATTCCCATTACTGTAACAAAAATATGAACGGGATGGACGAAAAATACAGGCACAATGGTATAACATATTATTTAAAATACGGATTTTTCTGTCCCCAACAGGATAATTTTTTCGGAAAGAGAGATATATATTCCCGTTCGTAAATAACGAAAGTTCGCATGTAGATTTTGGATGAATAAGCAAACAACTGCGCTCGACTGGAAATTCTATCATCGGAAATTAGATATTCTTTGGAAAACCCGCACTCCAGCCAGAAATCGGATAACCCCCGTGCATATTTCCAATATGATTTTTCAATCCCACATCAAAAGCATATCCAATCAATTTTCGTAAAAAAAAAAGAATCTCTCCCCACAAAAAAAAACGATCAATTAACTCTTCTGCAACGCCGCAACCGTCATGCAATAAGCTCCAAACACCTCAAATCCCCGCACTTTCCACCACCTAAAAAAAAAGCCACCCCATAAGCCAGCCTCCCCAGCGAAAGTTAACCCTCGATCAGTGCCCCCATCACGTACAACCCAGCTCTCCGACGAAAGTGAAAGCCGCAGCAGCAGCCCTATATATAACTCACCTGCTCGAACCTGCACGTCGCGGCTGAGCACACGGCCGACCGAGTTGCTCGCGACGCACCTGTACGTCGCACTATGCACGTCCTGTCTGTAGGCGGCCGCGGGGAACGGCAGCAGCACCAGGGTGCCATTCTTGAGTAACCTTCTGACACCGGGCACATCACCGGCCGGCAGTCCATCAGCGGTCGACCAGTCGATGTTGGGCGGCGGGCTACCCGTCGCAGCGCAATCGAGCCATGCGCCACTCGAGTTGGAGAACTCGACCCGCGACGGCGGCTCGATCAGGAAGCTCGGACCGCGGAGGTGAGCGTCGAAGCCGCTACCACCGCCGTTGTGGCAGCGGCCCAAACGCGGCGCTACCGCCACCAGCAGCACGCACACACCTGTGAACAAACAGAGAAGATTTATGTATATAGCATAAGAGCGAGTGTTTATGTGTATATATGTTTACGTGCTGTATGTATATAGGTATATAGGAGAGAGGGAGAGAGGTCTTAATTGCTTTTCGCTCAGTGGCGCAAGCGCTCGAGGCATTAGCCGCGGCTCGAGCGTGAAATATTCACCCCCCGAGCAGCGACTACGACGACGTTAGAAGCAAGAATTCTCACGCGAATTTACACCGGTACAGAGCGCCCTGAATACTTCAATTTCCTCCGGCCCTCATTCAATTACCTCGCTGCCGCTGCTTATATACGGCAAAGTAGCTATACTAACTCGCGCTGGTACACTTTTTCCGCACGCACATACACACACACACAGTTACAACTCGATAACGTCGTGGCGTGCAACAAGTATATAAGAGTCGGGCCGTTATAAGATTTCGAATCGCCCGTATACATGCATTCGCAATGCCGCTCTCCATCATTACGAGCAGCCCGCGTCGTCGTCGTCGCAACGGAGCAGCAGCAACAAGTTTAACAAAATAATGGACCTTATGCGCGTTATATATACGTATATATAGAAGTCGAGAAGCAAATGGCCAATCCGGAGTCAGTCGCCTAGTGGCGAAGTAAGAGGAGAGAGGGGAGAGAGAGTAGGTAGGCAACAAGTCGAAAGGAAAGTTTGCGCGAAGACGCCGCGCCACCACCGCCTGCACCGCCCCGGGATGTTTGAAAAACTTGCTCTCCGGCGCGAAGTTACACGCGGCCCTGGAGGGAGGGAACAGCCCGTGCGCCTTATACACAATGCAGGATTTACTCTTTTTTTTCTTGGGTTGGGGCCGTGGTGTGCAGGTGTTATCCTACATTCGACTTTGTGGTATATCAACCGAATGCACCGTTCGAAAGACTGCGCGTTTGTTAAAGGCGCAAACTTAAATTGACAACTTTTCCTATTACTCCATGCAACTCCTTCTTCTTTAATTTCTCTCTTTTGTGTCTGAAACTTGGGGGCTGTATAAAATTTATGCTTGCGAGCAGTTAAGCGCAGTGCTAATTTTTCGTGGGATTAACCACTCGCGGAACGCGTTATAGCGAGTGCGCGACGCGTCGATGTTTGCTTTACGAGGGAACTGTGTCAAAGGGGGATGAACGCGCGGACACACGTCGACGTATTAGATATTATGATGGGGAGGAGGACGGCGGGTAATCCAGTTTTATGTACAATTGCACGCACCCGCGCGCACGTATGTGACCGGGTTTGATTTTCGAGGGCTTAGGCGCTGTATGCGCGCGTATATGTGTTGGGGGGTGAGAGTGGCGTGAGCGCGCGATGAGTGGAGATTATCGCGTTGAGATTTGTTATATACGGGGAGAGTCAAGTATCCACAGTGTGGGGGTGAAATGTTAATGAATTGAATGAGGGGATAATTGGGTGATGTATTTTTAATTACTTTAATGAATATTAAAAGCATTGCACTAATTTCTACATTGTTTTTTTTTAATCAACTATAAGTTTATTTGGATATCTCTTAATAAATCGGTTGGGACACTGAATGCTGGTTAATAGGGGTACGAACAAATAGTTCGAAAATTTTTTATTTCTTCTTTTTTGCATTACAAATGCATGTAGGTGAAAATAAATTTTTTCAGTACATAAAATAGTAATGTTATCACATATTTGAAGCTAACCTGAAACTTTTTATTTTATTCTGAAGTTGTAAACAGCTTTATTTCGAGTATAAGTTCGAAAAAAAGTTTGACCTTGGTTGCATGAACTTCATGAGGTTATAATTGTTTTGGAGTTATTCGAGTTTTTTAGTTTACTAAATTAATATATTAGTTAGAGAATGTAGATGATTTCAATACTCTATTTTATCATTAACTTGCATTATTATATTTAAGTGTGTTCCATATAGCCACCCCTACTGAATAATACTACTTGTTATAAAAACAAAAAAAAAGGAAAATGCACGCCTCTCTATGTTTTTTGGACGTCTCTGAAGTTCGCATGACACTTTCTATGAAAGGTAAAATAAACTATTGGATGTTTTGCCGTAAATGATCCGTGAAAATAACGATAATTTTGCCGCGAAGTTTCTTTTTTTTAAAGCAGGATGTCCTGCCAACTTCAGATAAAGTTAGCAGGCCACCCCTCAAAAACTCACTTAAAACGAGTACTATCGCAACGAAAACGACATAGAAATTTGCCGCTTTTTGGTTGCCGTGACAGAACGTCATAATACAAAAAAGCAAAAAATATTTTTTTCATATTTTAAAACAATAATTTCGCCAAATTCATATATGAAGTCAGCAAGCCACTTCACTGAAAACCAAGAAAAACGAGCGCTATGGTAACGACACTGACACAGCAATTTGCCGCTTTTTTGCCGTGATAAAATAGTGTACTTCTAAAAAACAGAAAAGATTTTTTTCCATTTTTATAACAATAGTTTCGTCAAATTGATATGAAGTTGGACATCCACCTCACGTATAAGAGCGTTACGTATACGTGCGAAACTATGCAAGAATATTATCCAACAAATTTTGAAATCCGAGTAGCCTGGTTAACGAGGTTTACGCATATAAGTTGTGTAGGCGTGCGACAGTAAGCGAACATTAATACGTTATAACGCAACTCCGTAATATGAATGGATCTCTTTATATTATTTTCATTTGAAATTGTGAATTGTTAAATACTAATTTCCCAGAGCGTATGTAATAGGTCCCATTTAACATAAAATATTGTTAAAACTGGAGTCGATTTTTAACTGTGCAACGATTAGCATCTGTCCAAGGATTCTCCAGCAAAACCACCTTAATTGCTGCAAAATCTTGCTGCAATCAGTTTGTTTCCAATCGCTATCGCCGCTGCGAATATAGTGGCGAGGGGAGACGTTAAGAGGCTTAGCGATATCATTATCACTGGGCCGACAGCGTATCCACCATTCTCCCATCCACTGCCCTGCGCGTGCGTTCGCAGAAATCGAGACGAATTGATTAATATACACGCGCGGTTTAATAGTACTCGCAACGAGCGCGAGTTGCCAATATTTATCAGCCGCGTGCGCGCGTTTTACAGCTTGCCGGAGAGAAGTATTGATCGCTAGCGTACCGCTGCTGCCGCTGCTGCTCTTCCCGGGTTAATATTTAATTGCGCATTAAGTATTTTCAGCTGCCCGTTATAAATACGTCGACCGGTTTTAATACGCGTCGATAAAGCGCTCTCTGTGTATGTGATGTATATGTGCATGGGTGTGGGCGTCTGTCGATCTCTCGTTTCAGATCCGTCGCTGCGGATTTTCGGGCTGGTGAGCAATGTCTCGGAAGAGTTGGTATTTCCTTTTTAATGCGTGATTAATTTGTTTGATTCGGAAATAAGTGCTACTATATGGGATATATATTTCTATATACGTTACGTTTCATCGCAAAATAATTGGCGGGAACAATCGACACGTACATATACCGGGAAACTTGTTGTTATACGAATAGCGCCTAGCTAAACTAATTATTTTTTTCTATACGAATATAACGACTGCATGTAACGGATAACAAAAAAAGGACACCTCCGATCTCGCAATTAAAAAAATTGCCAATTCCCCGCACACAAGCGACTATACAAAAACTGAACAATATTCACAGAAAATATTTACCTACACTATTCCTGCCGAAATGCGCAACATAACACAATGCGCTTTCGGGTTCAACGATTACGACCATCGCGTCGCGTTCCGGCGCCCGAGCGCACTCGTATCATCATCCACGTGAAATATGGTAATTCGAAAATTTCCCGCATGCACACACACACACACACAGACGTTCGCCAATACCCCAGCCACCCAATTTCGCTTTTTCGCCTTTAACATATATATACAACTACCCCACTTCCCCCGAACCTCACCTTCTCTTTTACCCTACACACAAGCGTGGCGTGCGAACTTAAAACACACTTCAGTCACCCCCGATCGGTCCGCCTTAACCATCGATTTTCCACTGCCGCTGCTGTGCTCACAAAGCCGGTCCCGAAAATACCTATACTATACTCTATCGCGCATATCGAGCGAAAAGCGCGCGCCTCGCATCGAGATTTGATAAACGTGCAAATGAACCGAGAGAACGTTGCACCGACGTCGTTCTCCGCACCTCCGCGCCTTGCGACGAATCGAACGCTGCGCGCGCCCGGCGAGGGAAAATCAATCTTGAAGAGAGAGAGAAAGCAAGCGACCGCAGTGGAAAGCCATCGTGTGCTACGCTGCTGCTGCTGCTGCTCCTGGAACGACGACGATGGTGTATGGAAATATATAATTCATCGGGCGGCTGGTGCAGCGTCGTATATATATACGCAGACTGCACATACACACAACGGGCCCTCTTTACCATGCAAATCCCAGCCCGAAGACGCGCCGAGCGAAAGAAAGAAAGAAAGGGAATGAAAAAAGGCAGGCAGGCGGACGGGCAGCCGGCCGGGTCTCTCACTCTGCATTTCCAAAGCGGCCGCGCTTTGACGACAGAGCAGAGTAAGAACACAGAGTGGACACACGCGTGCGCGCCTGTGTATACATACTCTCCACCTCGCTCACTCTCCTGCGCATACAGACATACATACACGTGGCCTGCAGCTCGAACAATGCGCACAATCAGCGCTCGCTCGCTCGCTCTCGCGTCAATCAAATGGGCGGCAGTAGCGGCGGCGGCGAATTGGCCCCGATGACCTCTTGTGCGGGCCCCGGTGCATTGTACGTCCTCTCCGTGTGTATGTGTACCGAACTATGCACTATATACCACCACCACTACCACTACTATACGTCTCGCTTTAAAAAAAGCGTCGCGTGATTTCCCGGGGGAGGGAGTATAGCGGATCGTTCGGTTACAGCGTCCGGCTGCTTCATGCGCACAGCTGTGCCCTTACCTATACCTCGTGTGTCTTATCTCAGGGCCCCAGGCGGTAGCAGCAGCAGCGATTGTCGCTCCCGTCGCTTCAATTAGCCTCTCTATCGCTCGCTTTTCCTATACAGTCTCAGGTGGAGCACGGCTATATTTATACGCGAATATTATAATATATAAGACGGAAATTATTCGCGCGCTCGGTCTCTCGCGACGTTGTGCGCAGCGAAGGAGAAGGAAGAGCTAGCTCCGCGAGAAGAAGGGGTTGAAAGAAGCAGTAGCAGCAGCAGCAGCTCAGCGAGCGAGCTTTACTTTTCAATCCCTCTCTTACTCTCCCGCGCGTACTCGAGGAGGCGGCGCGCGGCAGTAGCAGCAGCCTCGGGGGGTCATTGTACTCTCCCGCGGAGAGAGAGAGCGAGATTCAGCGAGAAGGAGAGAGGGAAACGGCGAAAAATTTAGCAGTAATCTCTGGAGAGGGGGGAACGCGAGCTCGCGGACGACGGGGGTGAGCCCAGGCAGGCAATTCCGCGAGCTGCTGCAGCAGCTACGGCGATGCTCGCTTTATGCGAGAGTCAGAGCTTCTTTGACTGGCTCACTCTCTCTCACTCTCTCTCTGTTTCGCGATGCCGTCGGGCTGTACAACCTTTAGCCCCGGCGACCGGCACCGCAGTAGCAGCTCGTCCTTTCATCTGTCCCTCCCGCAATCGCCACACCGCAAACTTTTCATCGTCGAAATTCAGCGCAGCGGTAAGGTAGGTAGGTAGAGAGTGAGTCTCAAGATTTTTTCCCACCGGCGCTCGGCAATCGCCGCCCCGGCAAATGTAGATGTGTGTGTCTGATCTCAGCGAGTCTTTGTCCCCTACTCTCCCTTACTCTCCTGGCTAGCTTCTTCTTGGGTGGCAGCCGCTGCAGTCCGCGATATGAACTTCCAGCCGTCGTCGCAGTTCTCGCCCCCGCAGGGCACGCGCGCATACTTTCTCTCCTCTTTCATTACTTTTTTGCCCCCCCTTTTATCTCCAGGATATTGTACTCTGAATAATAACGACTTGAGCGAATGTTTTCATTAGGTTCTCTCTCAGTCCCGCACACTTGCCATTTTTTATCCTGCTCGCTGACAAATCCTCGCAAGCTCCTTCTACACCCCTTTCTTCGCGTCACTCCGCCGGGCTACATTCCCACATCTACTATTACAACATGCGGAGAGTAGTAGACGTAACTAATGAGAGCCGTCCGTATATATAGAGCGTCAGCGTGTTCGCGTAATATACCAGCACACGAGCAGTGTGTGAGAGGACGAGGAAAAACGGTCGAAGCGCATGTGCAGCGCGGATCAGCTGGGCTTTATCGGGGGGATGCACGCGGCCGTGTGCGCGTTGCTCGAACAATGGAGCACGTATCGATGATGCGTAGGAATTAATCGAGCAGCCGCCGCCGCCGCCCGACGTGTCATGCGGCGGCGGGGGTAGGAGGGAGGAGAGAGAGGGTGGGAGCGAAAGCAGAAGCCGCCGGCCGGCTCTGCTGCAGCAGGCCGATCATTTCGTAGCTTCCCTTTAATAATCGGCCTGGTGTCAAATCGAAACACGCTGCCACCGCGCGCTCACACACACACACACGCGACGGGAGGGAGTACCTGCACCTGTGTAAATACGCGGCCTGTCTCGCCGGCGCCGCGCTCACTCCCTCCCTTCCACACGAGTACAATAGCTCGAGAGCGAGGAGGGCAGCCGCGTCCTAAAAACCGACGACAGGCTACGAGCCCGTATTAACGCCGGAATTCCCCGATAATTCTCTTTCTTCTTTTCCACCATCTATCTCTCTCTATCTCCCGCTCTCAACTTTTATCGCTACCAGCTGCCTAGACTTTTCTTCCCGCTGGCTTGTAGTAGATATAGTAATGCGACGTGGCTGCAGTAGAAGAAGAAAGGGCTGAGCGCAAGCTCGCTTGTTTTTCTCGCCTACGGGGCTCCGGCGCGCGCACTTTGTCGGGGGGTCGTTAACGCGCCAGATAAGTACAGCGCGCCGGCGAAAGGAGTAGAAGAAAAATAACGCGCCAGCAGAGAGAGAGAGAGAGAGGAAGAAAGGCAGGATGCAGCAGCAGCGAGGTGGGCGACACTCTGTGCATTCGAGCGGATGAAAATTCTCTCTCCGCCGTGCTTGAGTTTTCATCGACGTATATAGCTGGAAAGTGAGAGAGTCGGGCAGCCTGGAATATATTACGGCGTCTTGCCTCTCCCCCCGACCGCCCTCTCATCCACCTCTTCATCTTCGTTCTCGCTCTACTCTTTTTTTCCTCATCGGGCCTAGCGCCGTTCAATCCACTTTCGGCGCGCGGCTTCCGGCCCGTCGGCTCTCAAGATTCTCTCCAGATAATATATATGTATATACCGAATTGCTAACGAGTGAGTGAGAGAGGGAGTGCAGACGACGACGACGCTTATTCATTCATTTTGCATTAGTCTTTTCATTCCGGCTTCTTTATGACGGACGGACCGGTCGGTTGGGCGGCCATTCTTAACGAGCGAAATTGTCAAAGTCAGGATTGTAACTGCCCGACAGAGGGAGAGGGAGGGAGAATTCCCGTGTATTCGCGTATTCTCGCTAATGGCGCGAGAGATAGGTAGTACCTGCGCGCCCGATAGTCTAGTTAATTCCCATCCGCTTTACTGAGAGCGGATTCTCGCGCTAGAGCAAGCTTCCGTTGCCTACCGCCTCTCCGTCTTTGTAGCTCGCGCGAATCGCGAAATAATAAGATGCTCAAGAGCTTCGATATCTATAATAATAATAATAATAACGCTGATGATGTAGTCGAGTGGGTTTCCTTTCTCGGTGCAGCTCGCGGAGAAAAGCCTTTGTGAATTGTATTACAGGTATTTGTGTTGTCATTGTCGTTATATTTTTGTGGGGAAATTTAATTAGATTGAATAAAAAGGAGAGAGGAGCGGGCGGTGCTGGTGGTACCCGGTAAACAATGTGCGAGGCCGGCGCCCGCGAATTTGCATTTTAAAAGTGCATTTCATTAATTCCATGCGTTGTATAAATAGACTTGTAAAAGTCGAAAACACGGCCCTTATTTAATCTCCCTCTTTCTCTCTACCTCTCTCTCTCTCCCTCCGGCTTCCGTGAAATTGGGCACATATGTTTGATGAGCAAACGGTGCCGAAATTCCCAGGATACACAATAAAAGTAGTCGTTGCAGACAGTTCTGCGAAAATTTTTATCAAACGAAATCTTGGTAAACAATACGTGTGTTGTTTGGCGTATTGTTTAATTCTTTGAAACTGTGATCCCCTTTTGGTAATTTGTGTTACTTTATATAAATTGATTTTTGGAAAGGGGAGTGAACGGCACATCCGAAACGTTGATACGATAAAATCGTCAATAAACGTGTTCGTAGAATTAGTCCGACTTTCAATTTAAACAAATTGATTAATTCTTTGATAATATATTTTAGCTTGTATTATTAATTTAAATTTTTAAAGGCGAATATATTTCTCAGCGGTTTCATAATGTTTTATATAATTTATTGTTGCAACAAATTATGAACGAAACTTTAGCATTAACCCAATCGTATAAACTTTCAGTGAATTAAGATATGTCGGAATCGAATTTGTGGATTAATAGGAACAGGATATCTATTTATATGCAAATAGATATTCAGAAAGTTATATAGAACATGTCTCACCAGACCCGGCACATATCCACTTGCTTACTAGTGTCTATCTTCCCTTCCCAGGCGACACCTTATACAGTTCCACGTGAATTTAAAGTCTGAGTTATTCTTTAAAACAAACTTCCGCACCTGTTATTTATGATTTTCTTCATATTGTATAAAATATGTCAAATTCGTAATCCTTTTTGTTATAAAATATGCGTGACACATTTTTAGTAAACCGACCCTTTATAAAATATAGTTTCACCGTAATTTCAACTGACACACATAAAAGCAAATAATATTATAATTCTAAAAAAAAAATCGGAAAAATAATTCGCTATACTGTCCGACTAATACCGGATTTACTACTCTCTATTCCCGGAAAAGAGATAATTTCGCATTTCTATACACTATAGCACAAAGAAAAATTTTTCCGCACCTGAGCGGCTGCAAAACGCGCACAATACGTTACTCGTAGAATTTGCAACGAAAAATTGTAACAAGATTTCACCGCAAAAAAAAAACGAAGATTTATACGCACGACAAAGCGCGCGCCGAGCTCGTTCGCAGCGACACCGCGCTCGATATATATACAATATCAGAGGCACACACAGGAGTCCTTTAAAAATACGCGCGCGAGTGGAGCTCTCTCTTTCTCTCTTTCGAACGATAAAGAATTCACCGAAACTCAATAGATTTTCCAGTGCGGGGGTCGCAGTCGAGCAGCCCGAGAGTGTATTTTAAATCAAGTGCATTTTCCGCTCGAGCGGCGTCGGCTGCTGCAGTATAGTAGCAGATTCGAACCATCTGTCTCTCTCTTTCTCTCTACCCGAGACGATGAAAAATATCTCTCCCACTTTCCATCCGCGGCAGGTGGCCGGCCCTCGTTGGAATTAGCTTCGGAAAATTATTAACGACGTCGTATAAGCGCGTATTAAAGAGCATACGCCGGCCGCTATACCATCACACACACACACAGACTGGCCGCGAGCTTTATATAATAATAATTCGACAAAGCAGCTTTGCCGTAGAGTGTGCGGGAATTTATCGAGCGCGCGCGCGCAAACACAAAAGATAATCGGCGCGCAAACAAGGGATAAAGTCCCGATCGTCATTTGTGCCTTTGTCGGCTGCGTTCGGCTGGGCGAAAAATCGATTTTTTCTTTATCTCTCTCACTTTCTCTCGTTAAATAATACGAACCGTGTCACGGTTATACACTTGTAACGCTGCTATATACCGCTGTTCGTTATATTGAAAAAAGAGAGGAAAAAAAGTGAGCGAACGGGTGCGGGCGCCGAATTCGCGGGCGTATACCCCGAAAAATTGGACGAACACTCTCCTCTGACGGGTAGGTATAGCGATTTTTTGCGCGTCAGCGGTGCGCATGACGTCAGTATAAAAGGCATTTCGCGCAACAATGCCGCGTTGTTTTCGATTAACTCGCTATTCATTCGGGTCAGTGGACAAGCGGAAGGGAAGCAAGTCAGCACACGGACGGAGGGCCGCTACCACTGCTGCTACACGTATATGTGTATACGAGAGAGGAAAAAGCTTTCGGAGCATCGAGTGAGCGAGCGCACGCGCGAAAGGACGAACGAGAGAGCGGATGGGTGGGCAAAAAATCTAGATAAATTGAATCCAGTACTGCGTTAAATTGGAAAAAAGTACGCGCGTAAAATTCCGCGAATGCCTCGCCATGTGTGTAGGTAGCAGCGACGTATTCTTGCTCGCCTACATGTGAGAGCCCTGTACGCGCTTGATCATTCAGCCGTGAACGTAATTTTTTTCGGGGCTATAGGTATTCACCTGCAGGCGAAAGACTCGAATTCCCCGGCGTGCGCGGAGGCAAAAAAGGCGTCGGCGCCGGAGAGTAGCGGTATAGGGGGATATTCGCGCGAGCTCTTCTTTTTTCCTCTATTTGCAGCTCCCACGCGCCCGCGGGGAGGGGATTTTTAGCCCTATAGCGGCCTTTTTATCGCCCTCTGCCTTCCCCACCCTGCACGTCTCTGAAAATGCAAGCTCGAGCGGATTTGCGGCTGTATGGCGCGTTTCTCTCGCTGCTGCTGAATGGCGCCTGGTAATCGAGAGGGCTGCTGCTACTATACCGCAGACGCGAGTGAACGTCTCGCGGTCCGGTATCTACTCCCTTTCCCTCTAGTCTCGTTTTTCAAAGCTCGTCCGCTCGAGATTGCGGCCGCGGCGTATATCGTACAGTCAGCTCACGCTCGGCTATTGTCTCTCTCTCTCTGTGTGTGTATATAGGTACGCGCTGTGCAAGAGAGAGAACGTGGCTGTTTAATTAATCGTCGGAGGCGCCGACATATCGGCCGCTTATAGTTAAGCTGTTTCCCTCTTTCCGTCCCTGCATGCGTATACACGTGCGTGAGGGATGATGGCAGCGGCAGTAGCATCAGGGATTCAATGCACGGGAGAGCTTTAATCCGCAATCGAGAGCCTGTGTGTATAGTGTCGATGCTCGCCGGTGTATACACAAGATGAGAGAGAGGAGGAGGAGGAGGAGAGAAGATCGAGCTACTACCACTGCTATAGGTAAAGGGATGGTGGCTTGCATTCTTTCGTGTCCGGGGGAAGAGAGAGAGAGGGAGTTGAGCGCTTCGTCGGAATGCGCCAGCTAGGAGCTCGGATGCCTCGCGTCTCGGGGGGCAATCGCATACCGGAAAAATATCGACCTCGCGCCGGAATGCTGCTGCTGCTGCTGCTACGGCAAATCGCAGGCAATCGTGCCTCGCTCCGATAAACAGCCCTCTCTCACCCCCGCGCTCTCGCGTTCCGGCCGGCGAAGAGAAGCGGAAAGAGAAGCGAGGGAAAGAGGCAGGTGAAGCGTGGCTTTCCGCGAGTTGCTTTACCCGCGTGCGACGAGCAACGTATATACAACTGTAAGAAGGGCTTGCGCGCCGTGGGGGATGAAACTTTCCGCTGTCGCGATGTCGCTCTCGTTCTCCACCCCCTCCCGCGGTGAAAGAGCGAGTCGGAGTGAAGCGACTTTTTAACAAGAGCGCGCGAGACCTGTGTGCTGTATACATACAACTACTACTACTACTACTACTGTACAACGCAGCTTTTGCCGAGAGTTGATTTTTCATTCGGCCGCCGACGGCGGTGTCTATACATATACGCGCGGAGTGCATGGCCTCGTTATCGGAGCGCGCGATTCTCGGGCCACTTAGCCGCAAGGAGGTGGAGGAGGCGGAGGAGTATAGAGGGAAGCCAGCTTGCGAAATTCCCGACGTTCCTCGCGCGTCTCTGAGGCGGAGAGCAGCTAGAGAGAGAGGAACACAGCAAACGTTTTCGACGCCGCGCGCTCTCGCGCCATTATCGATCGACGCGGGCGCTGCTCTCTCTCACCCTTTCGCGCGCGTACGCGGCGAGCTTTTATCCGAGAGAGCGACGACGTGTCGACGATCTCGATAATCGGAAGAGAGCGAAGAAGGAGAAGAAGGAGCAAGGTGGAGGCGGAGCAAAGGAGAAGAAGAAGAAGAAGACGGAGAGAGAGAGAGAGGCGGCAAACATCCCGCCGGAGGATATTGCGCGAGCGCGTCCGCCCGCCCGCCGACCGGATAAAAAGATTAGCCGAGCAAATAGACGCGAGCGGACTTCCAACTTGTTGTACGTGTGTGTCTGTATACATATATAGACGCACGCAGCGCGGCGCACGTACATAGAGAGAGAGTGCGGAGGCGGAGAACGGGACTCGTATTTTCCGATTTCCCCCGTCGCTCCTTCCGGGCAGATAGAACCTCGCGGGCGGACACGAGCGCTTTTATCTCTGCGCATATTTACTCGCGCGCAAGCGAACGTCTCGCGAAGCGGCTGCAGGCCCGTTTACCTATATATCGCGCTCGGAGACGACCCCTTCTGTAGGTGTATATATGCGGAAAAATCGGTGGAACGCGAGCTAGCTACGTATAAGTATACCTATACAGGTGTGCGTATACATATAGTATATACTATTACTACTCCCTTCGCGGCACGTCACGTCCCGGTTATATTCCCGAGTGACAGAGTAGCGTATCGCGTCGCATCGTCTCTCTCGCTCTCCGCGAGACTTGTCATTGTCAGCGCTCGCGCAATAGTCGTATCGAATTTGCGTCGCGACGTGGCTGCTGCAGTGCTATACCATTCGCAGCCCGCGCGGTTCACGAAAGAAGAAACTGCCGCGGTGGCGTCGCCCGATAATTGGCACCCGCTCGTAGTAGCTACTATACATCTTTCCCACTCGCTCTCGCATATCGATCTATATGAAGGGAAGGAGGTTCGCCGGAGAGAGAGAGCGAGAGAATTAGCGACGCGATTACGTGTGCGCTGGGAGCAGGAGGAGCGGCGAAATTCATCAAATTGTCGAGTCCTCGCGTGTGCGCGCTGGTAGGTATATAGTAATGCAGTCTCGAGAGTAGGCTTCCGCCGTCGACGGCAGAGTTGCAGACGCCGGGCTCGTGAATCAGTTGGCTGCGAGCGAGTTTGTATTCATAACGAATACATTATCGGGGTGGGGATGAGGATGAGAGAGTCAGACGTGCGGGAGTGCAAAAGAGCGCACCGGCGCCGCGATTCGAAAGCCCGTCACGTCGGCTTGCATTATAATATCCCGGCGTAATCGCCACGTCTCACCCAAAGTTCGCACTCTCGCTCGCTCGCTCACACTCGTCGATTAAACATTCGTCGTGTCTGTACGTACGTAACGCGCCGTTAAAAAGTCTGCGCGCATGTCGAACTCTCTCTCTACTCACGTCGAGTGAGATATCTATCTTGTATACTAGCTCCCGGTGACGCGCTCGTGTCGTCGTCTCCTTTCATACACGTATAGGTACACGTCGCGAGGAATTCGCGAAACGCGATCTCGGATAAATATTTACCCCCGCGGCGTGCCGGCAAAGTTTGCGCACGTATATGTGCTATGTGTGTATACGTGTGTGTAGGTATGTTCATGTACGTGACTGCACGCTATCTCCACTCTTGCTCCTTCAAAAATGTAATCGTTTTCTTATATATCGAAGGCGCGCGCAGCGGAGGTCGACGGCCAACTCTCGGAGGATCCGATTAGGGGGGTAGAGTGGGGGCCTCTCTCCTCGGCGCGCGCATTAGCGCCTCATCTATTTCTGCTCCGATGGTAATTACGGCTCCTGACGGCGCTCGCTCTCGCGCTTCGAAATTTAATCAGCCGCCGCGTCGATCCACCGCTAGTCCTACCGTCGTCGTGATTTCGCCCTTTCATTACCCCCCGGGCCAGACACATAGTATATATGTCTGTGTATGAGTGTGAGTGCATCGCACACGAGACGGCTATTTCAAAAATCCAATTTCGAACGCCATTAGTGCGCTCAGAGAGGATTCCGGCTACTCAAAAATTCACGAGGCCACTGAATTTTAAAGACAGCAATTACACACGCGTGGCTCGTGTATGAGTGCTACGCACTATATAATACTACTGTATACCACTCGCTCGTTTGTCGCCGCGCGCGGCCTTAAAACCTCCCGAACGTGCTATAGCCACTCAGCTCTCTGCGAGAGAGAGAGAGAGAGAGGGACTGCACACACGGCTGAAACTGTAATCAGAGCCATACATCTGTAAACGACTCTCTCCACCCGCGCACACACATACACATCTACAACCCTATCACCCTCGCACGCGCTTCGGTATCGTATAATCCAACGCGGCGAGCCGGAAAAAAACTAGAGCTCGCGGAGAGAACGCAGAGAAGGGGTGACTCGACACACGCGCGAGCGCGCGCGAAAACGCCGGGGATCCCATTAACCGGGGAGACCCCTATCCACTCTCCTCCTCCCCCTTCTGCTATACTCCTCTCCTCGTCGTTGTCGTCGTGTCGCAACGTAAGAAGTTTCGACGGGGGTCTAAGTTTCCTCCTCCTCTCCTCTCCCCCCTTTTCCACCCTCACTCAGCAGCGCTCCTTTCTTTCGGAGGAGGCCGAGTATCCCATTAAAGCGCCTGCTGCCCCGCGCCGGGGGTGAGCGAGCGAGATGGAGATAGAGCGGGCGCGCGCGCGCGTTTTATACACGGTCGATGTAGTGGCAGCGGCGAGGAAGCACACGGCGACACATACACCCGCGTGGGCGACAAATAACCCGAGAGAGAGGATACTGCAGCGGCGTTAGATATAGTATAGAAGAGAGAGAGAGAGAGCTTTAATCATCGCGCGAGCGGTGCGCTTCTCAAAGTGTCCTCCCGGAAGGGGCCGCGGCGCAATTACCGCGCGCTCTCTCGCCGTACCTACCAGGGACACAAAGACGATAAAGGCCGCCCGGGGGATGGTCTATAGGGTATACACCGGGAGGACCTTCCACCTCCTCCTTTCTCTTTATTCTTCGTCTATATACACCAACAGCGAGAACAACAACAGCAGCAGCAGTAACACGCAAGTATAAGAATAAAAAGAGTAAGTAGAAAACCGCGGGAAGGAATGGAGAAAAACCTTGTGTGTGTGTAGTATCTATCGTTTAGGTTAATGACACTCACTCGCGAGGAAGGCCGAGCAGGAGGGCAGCCCGCTCCCGGTCAGCATGCTGTGGCGGCTGTGGCGGCGGTGGCAGCTTTCCCTCTCCTCCTCCTTCTCTGCACTCCTCCGTCGACGGGCTTCCTGCGTCCTCGGTCGTCAGGCCGGCTCATGCGCGCGCCTCCAGTGTGTACAATCTCGTTCGTTCCTCTCTCGCCTCTTGAAACTTTCTCTAACCAACAATCTGTAATCAGCAGCCGAAAACTGTGTGCTACTACAAAAGCCACGGCCGGCCTGCACGCACGCAGGGGGGCTGGATCCACACGACACGGCCGATGCGCCGGCTGCGACTGCGAGCGCGCGCGGGGGGCTGCCGTGGCGCAGGCGCCCTCTCACCTATCATCCCCACCATTCAGCAAGCGCGCGCACACCGCTCTCTCTCTGGGATACTATACTACTACTACGTGTAGATGTATAGGTACGGAGGCTGCGAGGTATATACGTATATATATTGTACGCGGTCTTTCCACCCCCGGCCAGGTGCCGCTAAAAACGAGAGGAGCGCGCGACACATACATAGAGCTATACGCGGGGCGCTACTTTCGACCAGCAACAGGGAAAAACGGAAGCTGCATGAGCGTAGTAGTATAAGCATGCGTATAGGTGAGAGGGAGGTGCGGGGGTAGACGTCGATGACACGATTGAAATTTTTCTTCGCTGAGAGGAGAGCGTAATTGCGCGCACGTTGGGTCGATGGAGCGCGCGCTTGCTGCAGAGAGAGGATCCTATATAAGAGAGCGGTCAAGACTCTGCCAAATTGCTCGCTTGTCGGAGCGTGTAGCTATAGAGCCCTCCTCTCGCTCTCGCATTTAAATTGCATGAAAGTTTCATGAGGGGGAGAGAGAGAGGATGTCAGATTTCGAAAAGGAACCGCAGCAACGCGCGCTAGCTCTGGCTTTCCGGGAAATCACTTACCGGATGTGTGATGCAAATCCCTGCAGCGCGTCGCTCCTTTTTTTCCTCTCTCGCTCATACCCATTGTTGCGCAGTATATAGTGCCGGAGCGCGCAGTCTTAGTCTCCAGGGACGAGGAAAGCTGCCGTTGCTACGATGCAGTCTAGATATGTACGAAAAGAGCATTTGCAGGCGAGGGTGGAGAGACAGCGGAGGATATATATATACGACGGAGAGAAGAAAGTTTCGAGCCGTGATCCGTTATACCTGCGCACGAGCGCTAAGTCTGACTAATCAGCTCCTTAAAACTTGGTATATAAGCACGAGCGCATTGAAAATTACGCGGGCATGACGTTGACAATGATAATTAGAGCGCGAGAGTCGTTTGTCGAATAAACGATCGCCGCCCAGGTTAAAGGTGTATAGAATATATATATGTAGGATGGGCCGCGGGAGTTTTCCTTCATTACTTTTTCATTAGTTCCCGAGAGAGGGAGAAGGGGTATAATAAGGCTGACAAAGGGGCCAAGTTTTTGGGGGCGAGGCGCGGGAAATTAAAGTTTTTAACGGCCGCGGGGTCTGACTTTTGTCCGAAAAGCGTATTGTCGAGTGAGAACGCGGCGAGCTGGGCGCGAGAACTAGAGAGATTACGCGAGCGGGAATCCGCAGAGCCAAAAACTACGTTTAATCACGTTTCCAATTATCAACAAATTCAAAACTAATCAAATACTTTACTCTCTCCTCTCGTCCTCGTCGACTCACTCACTCCCCCGCAGTAGAGTCTATATCCTACCTACCTCTCTCGCTCGACTATCGAAACTCGATTTGTTCTAAAACTTTAACGAGATCCGCCGGCGCCAACGCCGCGAGCGCGGCCCGTCTTATTTACCGTAGTTTCGAATGCAAATTTATGAAGCCATTGAAATCACTGTGTCTCGAGCGCTAGCGAGAGAGAGAGAGAGAGAGGGAAGGAAGTAGGCAAAGGTCCTCGACTGTAATCGTATGTCGTGCAAACACACGCTCCCTATATACCCTAAACCCCATCGTATATATACACAGACGCGCGCACGTGGGGGGCAGCAAGTGATTCTTATACATATAATAGCCCTTTGGTGTAAGGGTCACCTGTCATCGAGTTTATATACAAACAATGCTATATACTCTCGAGATCAATTAGGATTTTTTAATCATTCACGATATACGCGCGCACGCACGATGCATCGCGGCTATACGTATATAGGGGAAGGCCCTCAAGTGGACTTGGAGTGGCTATACCACTACTATGCGTGCTCCATACCCGCGGCGCGTCCGTCGACGTTTAACGATCGACTATATGAACGCGCGCTTGGCATTTGCACCGGTGATGGCCGCGATCGTTTCTCGCATTCGCGCGCAATATGAATCTTACGAGTGCGCGCTGCTGTACGCGTTATTATATACTGCGAAGCTCACGCGATCGTTGCGGGGCTGAGATGAAATGACAATCGGGATGCCGAAATATACGACAGATAGAACCTTTTTGCATGCATATTTAATCCGGATGGTCGAATCGATATAGCCAAGCGCTGCGTGTGCGCTTCTCTCGCGTTCCCTGAAATATTAATTTTCTCATTAGCCAAAGTATATACCTCAAAAATACACGCGCGTGTGCCTCCCTCACTCGTTCCCTCTCTTTCTGCATTTTCCACGAATCGAAATGAATTGCCGGCGGGGCGGAAAAAAGTTTAATCGAATAACGCAGCTCCGCTCGCGCACTGCAGCAGTAGTGCATAGCTTGTATGTGTGTACATACTATACGCGCGAGCGAACGAATTTACATCGATGCGAGAGCAACGCGCGTGCACACTGGGAGTAATTAACCCAACGGCGGAGAGCGAGAAAAACAAGCTCCATATACACTCGCGAGATTCGCTGAGATAAAACGCGTATTTTTGTTTATACTCCCGCTGGCGAGAGCGCCGCGCTCATTCGCGTTTGAAATATACGCGCGCGCGAAAGAAATCGCAGCGTGGAGAAGCTGCAGGCTGTAATCTGTTTAACCGCCATACTCGCATACTATATACTACTACGATTTACAATCGTATAAACTGAGCGTGGAAAATTTGTCAAATTGATGAGAAAGGGCGGCCGCTTTAAGTATCTCGCGTCCAGCTTGCGCGGCGGAGTATGAGAAAGATGAGAAAAGTTCTCGTTCGTGTCTTATCGATTGGCTCGCCTCGCACTCTGCCGCGCGAGTAATTAGGAAGGCGAGAGGAGCCTTAATAAAGTTGCCCAAGACACAGAGAGAAAGAGAGACCGACGACGATGACACACACACACAGAGATCGAGCAAAAGAGGAAGAAAGCTCCCTCGCAGCTTTTACTCTATACCTTTGAACCCAGCAGCGGGGCAGCAAGAGCGAGCGAGAGAGAGAAATTTAGAAAAGTACAGGGGCTTCTCTCCCCTTAAATGGCGCTCTGCCGGCGTCGTCGACGTCGTCCCTCTCTCTGTGTTGTCGGGCGCGCTCGCTCGCTCTCTGAGAGCACTGGAGGAGAATGCGAGCTAATGGGAGGCGGTGGCGGCAGAGGCAGCGGGGATTCACCTCTCTCTCTCTCTCTCTCTCTTCACTACCTACCTCCCTCTCGCTCTTCGTGTCCGAGCGCATCGTTAAAACCGTACCCGAGGCTACGGAATCGGGGCTAGGCGAGCTCGCTCACTCGCACTCGTTTCGCTATTGTTTCCTCTCGAGGGCTGCTGCACACCGCGCGAGCTAGCAAGCGACGTTAAACAAAAAATAATAACAAGGACTAGCAGGAGAGAGGAGCCCGCGCCTCAATCCTCTGTGCTGTCTTTCTCTCTCTCAGCGCAGAGCTGCTTATATACCCGCGTTTCGCTATATACTTGCCAAAGCGTGTATATATATGTATATATAAGAGCTGCTGCTCCGTGTGATCGATATGCAGCTGCGCTGCGCTACTAATACTACTACTACTACTACTACTGTTACCCTCTCTCTCGTCCTGGTCATTTTCGCCTTTTTCCCAGACGGAAGCTCGAGCGCGCTCTACTGTTGCCGCTTGTTACTTTTTTTTTCATTCTCCCCGCGCGCGCTTTTTCGACCCCGCGATGCCCCGAGGAGATAGGCCACGCGCGAAACGGCCGCGCGCTCTCGCTCATAATTAAATTGACGTTCCAAGAGTCGTAGTAGCTACTTGGAGGTTTAAGTATAAGGGAGAAGGAGATATATAGACGGTCGATGGACGCACGCCTGATTGCCTTCACCTCTCCCCTAATCGCTTTCTTATTCAAATTTCAATTTTGTACCAGCTTTTCCCTATAACAGAGTAGTGGTAGTAAAAGAGCGCGCGAGAGCTAACCTCCTTTTCATTCGAATCCCATTCTGATTCGAGAATAAGTGCTTTTTTCCGCTCGGCGAGCACTCTCTCTCGCGCTCGCGCGCTTCTTCTCTCTCTCCTTCCGCCAGTAATAGACTGTTTGCGTAAGAAAGTTGTCGGATGTAAAAGCCGGAGCGCGCGCGAACGAGAGAGAGAGAAGCCGGGATTTCGAGATATTCAATTACGTGGGAAAATTCGCTCGATGTAATCGAGTTTGATATTACTTTATAATTTTATTCTTCTGCTGCGTTGGGCGCTGTGCTGCTCTGGTCTGCGCGCGCTCGCCCATTAAAATCGCGAACGTGAGATAATAAAATTGACGCGCTCGGCGTAGCATCAGCATCGTGCCGCCGTAGCGCATTATCGTCGCCTCCGCGCTCGCGTGTGCTGTAGTGCATAGCTTTTGCGAAATAAAAACGTATAAAACTAGAAAATTTTTATTGCAAAATCCCGTGGAGCGTCGCGTGATTTATGGTGGCGTATGGTTGCTGCGTGCTGCTGCTACTGCTGCTGCAGAAACGCGATGACTCTCATAACTCCGCGGGCATAATGGCCGCTAGAGACGAGTAGAGCGCGCGCGTCTCCAATGGGAGTAAACGGCAATAAATCATAAATTGCAAAATAATGTTAACCTCTCAAGTTCAGTAAACTTTTCGCGCGAACGAGAGCTCGGGGATCGCAGCCATCCTCGCATATAGTACGATGATGATATGATTAATCACGCGCTCTACTAGTCGTCCTGCGTTTATAACCGTTGCACGCGTGTAGTAGAAAAAACTGTACCCAGTCGCCTATACTCCCATCAAATTACGTTGTACACTCTTTTCTCGCTATTCGTATTTATATAAATTTCCCAGGGAGCCCAGCACACTACCATTGAAAAGAGAGAGAGAGAGAGAGAAAGGCGCCGGATTTTTGGAGCCGGTCCAATATTAATTTCTCGCTGAAGGGCTGGAGGCGGGGGCTGGAGGAAAAAGAAAGCGAGCTTTCAGCGGGATACATATTTCATTGAAAATTGGAAACTGCTATCAAGAATTAAGCGATATTGCCGCTCTCTCTCTCTCCTCTTTCCATCCCCTATATTCGCGTGTACGTCATTATGCTATTATAACTATAATTCCCTACTCGCGCGCGCGGTGTATTATATAGAGCTAGAGAGATATGTACGGGATAACCGACGGGTAAATGCAGGCGCGTATTATAGTAGCTAGTTATGTATATACGTACTTTCATTAACTCTTTACACACCAATCTCCATTACCGGCGGCTATACGGCGACTGCATCATAAAGACAAATGCGTATTTCCGAAATAAGAACATCGTAAACACACAGAGTAGACGGGTGAGAGAGAACGTTTTTATACCCGCGTATCGCGTGGGAATGTGTTCGCCATATATAATAGCAGCGGCGAGCAAAAATGTTTGCCTCTCTTGTTTATGACATCTCTGTTTCGCATCCTATATAAATGCGCGTACTCCATGTCTCTTGTAATATACTAACGGGTCACGGTGCAATCGTATTAAGTTATTATCGACGACGAGCGCAATAATACACCGTAAACCCTCTCTTTCTGTCTCTCACGGACTTGCGCAACCCATAACTATATAAAGACAGTGAGAAGAAGATGATTAATCAACGCGGATCGTATCTTATATACCTCATGCTCCGTTGTGGCGCAGTAAAGAACCACACGCCAGGCGGCAGCAAAAACCAGCGACGCGAACGAAGCAGCAGCAGCAGCAGAGTCACGTCGAACCGCAGCGCCGGAATGAAGAAGAAGAGCGTCGTATATTCCAATTTCAGGTGCACCCACCCGTGTGCGAGCGAGCGAACGAACGAGCACTCGTCGAACATGCCGAAACTTTTTGGCCTCCCGCACACGTGCGCTCGACATAAAGAAGCCAGTTATATACGCTCTTCTATATAGGTATACACCTATCCTTCTCCCACTCGCGAGCAAATTTTTTCGAAATTCCGCGACTCTGAAACCCCGTCCGCGGAGAAACAATGGGCTGCACGGAGTGAGAGAGACAGGAAGAGCGAGGAACGTAATTAAAAGTGCAGTGGCCGCTGGAGTGCTTGGCGCGACGTTCGTATATACGTATAATAACGTGTATACGTGTGGGTGTGTATGCCATGTACGTCTACGCAGTAGTCGCGAACGTGCAGTCCCTCTTGGACACGTTTTCCCCGAAAGATCCTGGCTCTGGCTCGGTCATATAGCTGCCAGTGCCACCAGCGTCGACGACAACGGCGGCGACGGCGAAATTCGCGTCATCCTGCAGCCACCGCCGCTCCCGTAATACCTACCGCACACACGCATACGCACTACCACCGTACTCTCTCACCCCCGCCTCTTTCATTCTTTCTTTCTTTCTTTCTTTCTCTGGGGCTCTCTCGCGCTCCCCCGCGCTCGCGCCGGGAATGAAAGAAAGCGAGCTAGACGCTCTAATCCGCAATTCCAATCTGCCTTTCTCCCCCGCCACGCGCGGCAGCTCGAGAAAAAGGGGTAAAAGCGAAAGAGAGAAAAACAAAGGCCACGAGCGAGCGAGAGCTACTGTGTATAATACAAGCGCCCGTATATACACTATGTGTTATAAATGTAGAATCGTGTATATATAACGTTTTTCTCGCGTGCAGAGAAGGAATTGATGGACAGAGATTCTCGCGCGGAAAATTTTTTTTAAACGCGCGAAAAAGCAGCAAGAGAAGAACGTACCGCTGCCACCACCCGCGGCGGCTACCCTCATTCCGTCCATCTTCTTTTCTCCCATTCTATATATATATGCGGGAGTTGCAGCAGTACGTGCGAGGATTGATGCTATCAGCACACGAGAGAGCGGATGGAATAGGGCGTGTAATTTTTATAACGTGGGGAGCTCGCGCAAGTGCAAGCGCTCGACTTTTTCTTCATTTCTCCGCGCAAGTATACGCGTCGTCGTCTATATCCTTCTCTCTCTCTCCTCTTTCTTCCTGCTCGCGGGAATTTCCCTCGCAGCTCTCTCCGCAAAATACGCACTCAGCTCCACTTACATCCGCACTTCCTCGCTCTATGCGTGTGTATAATACATATCTCCAAGAGCGATCTTTCTTTCTCGCTCTCTCTTCTTCTACTTCTCCTTTCAGGGAAAAAATGAAAGATGAAATTGTCCTCTCTCTCTCCCTTTCTGCTATATACTTACTTCCCTCACT